>ML285121.1:0-72246 GCA_005239495.1 Nicotiana undulata
TAGCGGGTTCAACGTTAGGCGCAGTCACGGCCCAAAGGGTGGGAATTTGGGTCGTGACAGGAATCATCAACTTATCCGGCGAAATGTTACAAGGAAGAAGACAAATTAAAATATAAAAAAGAAACAAAAATAAAAAAGAAGAAAAAAGTCAAGGCATTAATAAATAAAGGATAGAAAAAAAAGTAGAAAAAAGAAAAAAGAAAAGAAGAGAGAAGAAGCTAGCTGCTGGGGTGTGAAAATGGTGGATGGATTTTTAAGGTAGAAGTAAACAAGAAAGAGAATAAAAGAAAAGAAGACAGAGAAAAAAGAGAAAAAAGAAAAAAGAAAAAAAATTAAAAATTTTAGGCCTTTCACGCGCAATCACCACGTCACCTAAAAGGGGATATTTATTACAGTTCAAATAAAACTAGGGAGTCATAAGATACCCATATTTTTAAGGGGTGCAACTGGCACTTTGGTACAACCCAAATGAGATAATTATATAGAGACTAGTATATATGTAGTTGAAGTTTAAAATACTACAAAAAGCCTACTTGAGTTTAAGAGGCCAGAAGTACTCATTTATATAAGATATACAAGAAATTGTCAATGTAACTAACTACAAGCGTACAAAACTAATTATAATAATATCCTTGTCACTCTCCCTCAATCTGAAGGTGAGGAACGAACATGAAGATTGGACATGAACTCCTTGAATTTTGCAGCGGAGACGGCTTTAGTAAAGACATCGGCAAGCTGTTGCGAAGTTGGAACATGAGAAACAGTAAGATCACCTTGATTAATCTTCTCACGAATAAAATGATAGTCCAAAGCGACATGTTTCGATCTGGAGTGAAATACTGGATTATGCTCTAGATGTATGGCACCAATATTACCATATTTTGCAAGAATAGAAGTACGCAGGTAAATGCCCAAGTCACGAAAGATAAATTGTATCCATGTAGCTTCAGCAGTTGCAACAGCTAGTGCACGATATTCAGCTTATGTGCTGGAGAGGGAAACAGTCGGTTGTTTCTTTGTAGACCAAGAGATCAAGTTATTTCCTAGAAAGATGCAAAATCCAGATGTCGATCGACGAGTTGCCGCACAACCTGGCCAGTCCGAATCTGAAAATATTGTTCGAGAGACAGAGGACTGTTTGCAGAGCTGCAGGCCATGAGAATGGGTTCTGATCACGCTCAAATGTGTCTAATGAAAGATTACGCGGGTGTTGCAAATATAACCTGGGGTATTATGCCTAGAGTCGATCCCATAGGGGGTTAACGTATCAAGAAAAGCCGCTTCAAAGTACTAAATTCTTACTTAATCAACTTCCGCAACTTTATGAATAATAAGAGATGTTGTAATTACATGTTGTAATTACTATTATTGTTAACCACAATGAGAAACTAGGATTAAATAATAAGTAGATGTAAACTATTGGAATAAAGGTCTAAGGCAATGATTTCCCCCGTTGGTTCTTTCCCTAGTTGTATGTTCCTATAACTTTGATTTGGTTGTCTCTATCAATCATGAACTCTCCAGTTATCGTAAATCTTTCTCAAGCATTTATGAAAATTTACTAAACGCACTCTCTCGAGCTACGCTAGTTATATTTACGTTACGGTTCACTTTAGATTGCACCCGAGGTATATTATCTCTAACCCAACCTCTAAACCCTCGGTTATGACTCTCGTCTATACTCCGGGAGTGGTGTTGTTCAACAACTACCTAAATATGCACTCTTTCTCAAGCAGATACATAATAAATAGGAACAGCTAGTTGAGGGCCCTTCAACTAACTACAATCAAAACGTAGTTGAACAAATAGAGATTAATACCCAATTCACAACTATATTAACATGCCAACAAATTCATCTCCAACGGGTTCCACCAAAACCTTAGATTAAAGTATTTAGCTACTCATAATAATAACAAAAACTACAAAAGAATTCATAGTCAATGGTAAAAGAACAAAAGAGGAGAATAAAGATTGATGCCCAATTTTCCTCCTTGCCTCTTGCCCTTGCTTTTGATGTTTTCCACTTTAAAAACTGATTTTCTTTCTTCTCTTGGGCGAATTCCTTAAGTTTACATAGGGTTTGGGGCTTAAAATCTTGTGTTTTGCACTTTAGTCCCTGAAGTTTACACGTCCTGCCGCGGTCGCACCGCGGTTACGCCAGGACCGCGTCCAAACAAGTTCTTTGAATATGAGGCTGCTTCCTACCGCGGTTGCACCGCGGCATGCCTGCTTCAGCTCTGCTTCTACTTATTATTTGGTGCACTTTGTGGGTATTATTTGATTGGCCTCCTTTTTCCCATAATTGACTCCAAAAAATGTTCCAACGTCCTTTTCTTGTGATATATCACCTGCAATGCATGAAAAGCACTAATTAGAGCATTTTGTTATCAATATTTACATTAAAAACGATACAAAATGTGGTTCCTTAGGGTCCTAATTATAGTAAAATTCACTTATTATCAGGTTCCTTTAAGAAAACGAAAAATTCGCTTAACAACTTGAAGATGAACTAGCCGAGGTTGATGCAGAAATTGTGAAGCCATGTTCACAGCAAATTGTATATCCGGCCGCGTAAATGATAAGTATTGAAGACTACCTACCATTTGGCGATACAGAGAAGGATCCTCAAGAAGTGATGTAGCATCAGAATACCATTCAATTTTGCTGTAAAGAGGGGTTTGAACAGGTTTGACTTCTACCAAATCTAACTTATGCAAAAGATCCAATATATACTTCCTTTGCGACAAAAGAAACCCATCATTATTATGAACTATCTCCACGCCAAGAAAATAGCGAAGGGAGCCTAGATCTTTCATCGCGAATTCAGATTTCATGGATGTTATAAATTGAGAAACAAGCATAGTGGATGATCCAAAAATAGCAATGTCATCAACATAAACGAGCAGAATCAAAATAGCACTCTCTCTGCGAAAGACGAACATGCTATGATCTGAGATAGATTGTGCAAAACCAAGGTCCAAAAGATAAGTTGCAAGTCGAGTAATCCACGCCCTAGGCGATTGTTTCAACCCATAAAGTGCACGTCTTAACTTGCAAACATAGTGTGGATAATCGGGATGTTCAAAACCTCTAGGTTGGCGCATATAAACAACTTCATTTAACTCACCATGTAAAAAGGCGTTAGAGACATCCAATCGATGCATACACCAATTATTAAGAAGAGCTAAAGATAGAACTAGACGAACAATACTCATTTTGATCACAGGGGAAAAGGTATCTGTATAATCTAAGCATGGTTGTTGAGAAAATCCTTGCGCAACCAAACGAGCTTTGAAGCGGTAGATAGAACCATTAGCACCACACTTAATCCGATATACCCATTTATTCCCTACAATGTTCACATCGGGAGGTGGAGGAACTAATATCCAAGTATGGTTTTGTAGGAGAGAGTTAAACTCTTCACTCATTGCATTAAGCCACCTAGGGTCCTTTGCAGCTTGTGTGAAGGAAGTTGGTTCACAAGGTGTACTAGAAAGAGAGACACTAAGTGAGGGAAGAACATGTGGTTTTAGAGACCCTGTCATAGAACGAGTAATCATGACATGTGAACGAGTACCTGATTGTTCGGAAGCTAATGTATGAGAGTAATTAGAGTTATTAGGAGATAAGGATTGGACAATTTGATTAGAAATAGAAATATGTATATTGGAAGTTGGTTGCAAAGATGTAGGAGTAGACCGTATTGTTGTAGAAAGAGGTTGCTTGTTTTATGGAGAGAAGGAAGGAGATTGGAGGGGAGTTGGAGGATTTAAATTATGCTTAGAAATATGTGGAGATAATGCTGATGGAGTTAAATACGAAACAGTTGAAGAGCGCGCAACATGCGTAGGAAGTTGAGCAAATTTATCATTATTTTGAACGTGAGAAAGAGAGAGTCCTAGTAGAAGTTATAGACATGCTTTGAGGAGTTAAAGAGATAGAGGGGGAAGAAGTTATATCTGATGTGGAGATGAAATCAAAATTAGAGACTGTAGTTGGTGAACCACACGTTTTATGCAAACTAACTGGAGAAAAAGTAGGAGAAGGTGGTGGTGTTGAAATTGGAGTAGACGTTCCTGTAAACATAGAAACATAGGGAAACAAGGATTCTACAAAATTTAGATGACGTGAAATAATTATCCGATTAGTGGATGGATCCAAACATTTGAACCCCTTGTGTTGAGGAGATAGTCCAAGAAATAAGCAAGGTGTAGAACGGGGCTGAAACTTGTGAGCGAAAGAATGTGCAACATAAGGGTAGCACAAACACCCAAATATATTAATTAAATCGTAATCTGGTTGTGTACCATATAATTTTTCATAAGGAGAAATAAAATTGAGAACAGGAAGAGAAGTGATATTAATTAAATGAACTCCAAAAAGAGAGGCATCCGCCCAAAAAGAAAAAGGCATTGAAGCTTGAAAGAGAAGACATCGTATCAAATTATTAACATGTAGATACTTTCTTTCTGCACGACCATTTTGAGCGGAGGTATATGGACAAGAGAAGATATGAATAATTCCATGCTCGCTAAAAAAAAGAACGAAAAAGAGAATTGTTGTACTCTCTGCCACCATCTGATTGAAAATATGCAATAGATGAATTGAAAATGTTTGAGACCATTTTATAGAATTCTTTGAATTTATCAAATGCCTCTGACTTGTTCCGCATTAAATAAATCCAAGAGTACTTTGTGTAGTCATCAAGGAATAAAATATAATAACGAAGAGGGAGCTTGCCACACATCTGAATGAATTAAAACAAAAAGAGTGTGTGCAATATTATGAGAGGAATTAAATGCCAACTTAGATTGTTTTCCCAGGTGACAAATATTACAACCAGAAGTTTCAAAAGACGAATTACATGGAATAAAACCTCTACGGACTAAAGCTGCAAGAGAACGTTGCCCCGGATGGCCTAAATGTTGGTGCCAAAGAAAGGAAGGTGAGACAGCACTTGAAAGAGCAACATGAGAGGAGCAACTGGAGACTGTGTGAACCAGATAGAGAGAGCCATTATTCTCACAACGGAGTAACACTTGCTTGGTCTTCTTGTCCTTAACAAAAAAACTAGAATCAATGAACTCAATGAGACAATTTTTGTTATCCGCACATAAACGCTGAACTGCCATTAGATTCTTTTGTAGAGAGGGAACATATAAAACATTCTTTAATTGAAGGGGCTTCGAAGACGTAATAATAGACGAAGAACCAGTAGATAAAATGGGAAGAAGATTACCATTTTCCAACCATCACCTGTGACGAACCAGTGTAAGTAGAGGGAGATGATAACAAAGATTGATTGTTCGTCATATGTGCAGAAGCACCAAAATCAGGATATCATACAGAAGGTTGGACTTCCTCCAAATTCATAGCAGCAAAAGTTTTTGGTAGTGAATTGGGAACATAAGAATGATTAAAACAGTTCCTACACTCGAGAGCAGTGCGATTAAAGTGAAAACATATTTGACATTGTTTAGTCGACGTGAAAGGAGGTCGACCAAGAACTCCATCACCTGGAGAGGAAGGACGAAAATTTTGTTGAAAACCAGCCCATTGATTGGAGAAATTAGAGCGAGTAGAGTATTGACCTCGACCCCTGCCTTTGTTCGATCTACCTAGGGGTGGGCGTTCTGTCGGTTCGGTTCGGTTATTCGGTTTTCGGTTATGTAAAAGTAGTAACCGAAACCAAACTAAAATAAGTTCGGTTCAGTTCGGTTTTTCTAATTTCGGTTTGGTTATTTCGGTTTGAACATTATCATATTGGGCTCCTTCTATATAATAATAGGACCGATGAATTTGTTGTTTTTTCCCAAAACTTTGAAATTGTTGGAAATATTGTGTTTATAAAAAATAAATGGACTAAACTTTGCACACTATTATGGATCATAAAATTCAAACATAGTGTAAATTATAACTCTGTGTGAAATCCTCCCGGTATTTATCATATACGCTATGGAGGTTTTAATAGAGTGAAAGTCTTTAAGATTGGGAAATTGATGGACTTACTTAATTGGGTTGAGTCTTTGATAGATGGACCAAATAGTATTAGTTTATTATCTATGGGCGTAGCATATATATAACTTAAATAACCTATATATAAATAATTCGATTTTTCGGTTAACCGAATTAAAAATCTTAAAAATCGAAAACCGAACCGAAAAACTAAAAAATTTTAAAATTTTAAACCGAAACCGACCGAACAAACCGAAAAATTAAAACCGAAATTAAAAAAAAATCGGTTCGGTTGGTTTTTTCGGTTCCAACCGAAATATGCCCACCCCTAGATCTACCACGACCACGGCCATTGTAGGATACTTTTGAATATGTATTAGTATGAGATAAACTAGAAGAATGGGGTTGAGAAACTGGTTGTGTTGGAGTGGAAGCAACTAAGGCAGTGTGAGAAGTGAGATCATCATTGTTGGTTACATTAATATGCGCTTCTTCTGTGAGAAGTAATGGACGCAATGCCAGAAAAGTTGGGAGAGTTCCTGTAGCATTTAATCCAGAGACAAAAGTTCAATAGGAAGATGGAAGTCCTTGCAATGCTTGGGTTACTAAATCATCATCAGAAACTGATTTTTCAACTGCTCTAAGTGAACAAGCAAGAGAGTGTAGTTGTTGAAGATAATCCTCCATGGAAAGTGAGCCTTTCTTAAAATTCTGAAATTTTTATTTAAGATGATATGACGAGGATGAAACCTCGTCAAGGTAGAGAGAAGCAAGAACATCCCACGCCTCTTTGGAGGTTTCACAAGCATAATTAAGAAGGGAATCAAGAACTGGAGGTGAAAGAGTGGCATTGATCCAACTGAGTGTTATAGTATCACATTGAATCCACAGTCGATACTCATCATGGGTTGATGCTGGACATGGAATAGAGCCATCAACCAAAGAAAGAAGGTTGTGACTTTTTAGAACAGTAAGAAAAACCTTCTTCCATGTAAGATAATTAAAATATGTCAACTCAATGGGTACAAAACCTTTAATATTAGAAATAGTTGGAGGAGGATTTGGAAGATCCGAAGAGGATTGAGTGGAGATCGTCTGATTTGGAGAAGAAGTTTGAGTGGAAGAAGAAGTTTGGGAAGCCATGGTGCTCTTGATACCAAGTTGAAGTTTAAAATACTACAAAAAGCCTACTTGAGTTTAAGAGGCCAGAAGTACTCATTTATATAAGATATACATTGTCAATGTAACTAACTACAAGCGTACAAAACTAATTACAATAATATCCTTGTCATATGTATATATATTTATAAATATATAAAGTCAATCATAGTGGGAGCTGATGCATCAACTTAACTTTTTTTGCATCCCCCTTAATTTAAATGTATATGAGAATTTGGTTATCTTAAAATATCAAAAGCCAACAGTGATATAGCTCAATGGCATTATTGAAATTCTAGCACATAAGATGATTGGATTCAGCTCTTGCTATCCCCTACGCTGATATCTTCCCGTTTTTCTTGTAAGAAAAATCATGATCATGTTTATAAGTAAATGACTACAATACCACACTTGCCAAATTTCTATCAGAAGTTGGTAAATATGGCCTCAAGTTGAAAAGCTCTTTAGCACCAAATTTGAAATAATTAATAACAAAAAGAAGGTGAATCTCTAGGGAGATTCTAGAGATTCCAACTAGGGGTGTCCCTGGGGGACTAATAGTTGTTAGTGCTTGTGGTGGATTTACAAATGAGATGTGAATAAGGTAATAAAAAAAATAAGCCTGAACAAAACGTTTAGTAGTTACGCCTTTTAGGTCTGCTTGATATGCAACAGACGTTGGTGACGGCAAAAGCAGCATTGTAGTATTCGTTAGGGTGGTACCATATTTTAAACAAATTAGAAGTCGATTTTATCAATATGTTGAAGTTAACTAAGGAGTATCGGAAGTGTGAGAGATATACATATATGAAACCAATCCATTAGAAGAACTAGAGATGTATATGGACCGAGTTGATTTGGCTTTTATGAAAACCAATCCAAATCAACTATATCGATTTGGATTGGTACACTAATTTTGATCGAGTTGGATGAAATTTCGTGGAATAGGGGATCAGGAACACAAATCATACCAGCACAAGTGTTTATTTGATTATACCATTGTTCTTTATAATGTGGATATTTTTTAGATAGTTTCTAAACTATAAGAAAATTAAGATTTCGAAACATATTACTATTCAATATGACAAGAAAATAACTTAAAGTAAAAGACTCGATAAATAACTTTTTGAGTAATTTCTAAGCATGGAACAAAGAGGTCATTTAATTTTTTAAGATCCTATGGTTATAGGGATTAAAATATCAATTTTGACATAAAAGTTTAAATTATACATCGTATTTTCAAATATTAATTCAATGAACCAAGAAATTACTAGTAATAAATAAACCATGGGTTATCAATTGTAGAGCACGTTTGGACATAAATTTTTTCCCCTTTTTTTTCCAAAGAAATTTCATTTTTTTTCGAAATCAACCATAGTTCATAAAATTTTCAATTTTCACTTGAAAATACATTTTGAAATTTTTCGGAAATTTGAAAAACTCCATAAAACTGTTTTCAAAATTTCACTCAAATCACTCACAAAACTTCAAAAACAACTCAAACTAAATTTTATGTCCAAACACGACTCCAAACTCCAAATTCCAAATTCCAAATTCCATTTCCGCTTGAAATTTTTTTCCACTATTTTTTGGAATTTTACAATTCTTATGTCCAAACGCGTACTTAGTATTACAGCGTTAGCATTATAATCCTAGTATAACTTTATCCCCAAATCATAGGAACCCTAATAGTAGAAGAATGATAATATTTCAATTAAGCTAACAAGAGCAAACATTAGTTTGACGACAAAATCGCAATTGTGGTAAAAGTTAAGGACTAGTTTGCACTATATCAAAAAAGGCCAAAACGCTTTATATATTTGTCCCGTTGCCTTTTCTCTTGCTTCCCAACAAAGCGCGTTCCTTTCTTCCAAGAATCACTGCTATTGCTAAGCCCTATTTGGACGCAGCAGTTATCGTTCCAACTTTACAGTTAACTACTTCATCTCTCACTCTCTCTGTATTTATCTATTTTAGGACATTGCTAGTTTGCTTCATATATTCAGATAAAAATGGTTACAATATGTTTAGAATGTTGCTATTTTTCTTTCAAATGTTGTGATCATGAAATGGGGTTTTGCAGAATATGACAGAAATGGAGGTCGATGATGAGGGTGAAGTCATTCTTCGTGAAAAGAGCCTTATACATGTTATCTTTTCTTGGACTTTTAAAGATGTCCTTAACAAAGACCTTTATAAAGACAAGGTTTGTTTTTACTGCTATTTTCCCCTTTGTCTTTTACAGTGTAATGTCAGTGGTTAATTCTTGTAATTCTTGCTTTTGTCCCTTGGTTGTTTTATTTGGTGGCATTTGTGACCGGGGTTTTTACTCTTAACCTTAGTAGTATCCAAATTTTAAGTGAGTAGGTGCAGAGTACCTTAGCATATTTATGTATTTATGTATCATGTGTGTATGTAATGAATGCTTTTATGTATGTAGTGGATGTTCAGCTGCTGCTATCATATGACATCCACCCTGATTTTAAATTAAAATCATTTCCCTATTTTGTAAACTTGGGTTAGTAAAACATGATGCTTGTTGTAATTTTGTTGTTTGTTAGACTGAATGGGTGTCTCATTTTCACATGTGACTTGTTCTTTTTTATTTTTTTCACAGGATGAGTTGTGCTTATAGAAGCTATGGGAAAAGGCATATGAAATGTGGATTATATTGCTTATAGTACTTGTTAGTCTTAGTCATGAATTTGGACAATGGACTGCATTTCTTGTAATAAAAAACCTGTCTCTCGATACGTGATTCGGGCAGCATTGCTAGTATAACTGATGTTGTTAATGTTGCACATCAGATGTTGAAGATGATTATTTTATATACCTATGTCAAGACAAAAGAAAAAAGTGCATTAGCTTCCGTGATGTTTGAGCATATGTATTTTGGTTCTCCATCTTAAGTGTATTTTAGTCTTATGGTCTTGAGTTATCTTTTAGGTGAAGAGCATCCCTTTGACATTTCAGTCCATCACTTTGTATATGAAGTCATTCGTCTTCCCTCTTATAGAGGAAACACATGCTGATTTGTCTTCTAGCTTTGATAAAGTGGCAAGTGCATCGACATGCAAAATATTTTCTATTGAGGAAGCGGAGAGCAATAAGCCATCTGATAAATGCTTATACATTATTGAGGTGGAAAAGAAAGAGATTAGTAGTGATGGCAGAGCATATGAACCTGAGACGGGGGATCTACTTGCCATTACAGATGTAAGACCAACGTGTGTCGATGATCTGAACAGACCTACAATATCCTATTTACTTGCTCTGGTTCAACGAGTGACAGATGAGAAAGATTATATCAAGATCAAGATCTTTTCATCGAGGCCCCTCTTGGTTGAACAGGGCACTCTGAAATGTCATATAAAGGACTCTTTGTTCTTGGTTTCTCTTATAAATACGACAACAAATACACGCATTTGGAATTCATTGAGCTTCGGGCTGGAAAGGCAAAACTCTGAAGTCATTCGGAAAGTACTGGAACCTGGAGTTTATGTGACTGTAAGCTTCATACTTTTCTCACTTGTTATTGTGCTCAAACAGTCTTACCTGAATGATACATCTTCACATTTACTTATGAATTTTCACGTCACTATTAGATGACCTTTTATCAACCAAATTCTTCAAACTGTTACTTTTTCATTCTGTACATAACATGAAATTTTTGTCTTCTTCTATTGCTTTTGCAGGGTAAGGAAAGATGTAATCTCTGTTTGCAAGGGGAAGTGTATAGATTATGCAGATCAAAGATCCTTGCAACTAATCGGTCAATGAAGCTGAATGATTCCCAACAAGAAGCAGTGTTGAACTGTCTCGCGACAAAGTATTGCCATCACGAGAAAACGACTAAACTAATCTGGGGTCCTCCTGGAACAGGGAAAACAAAGACAATTAGTGCATTGTTGTTTCTACTTTTGAGCCTCAATTGCAGAACAGTAACTTGTGCTCCAACTAATGTTGCAGTTCTAGAAGTTTCTAGACGAGTTTTGAGGCTTGTGCTGGAGTCATCTGAATTTTTGACTTACGGTCTAGGCGATATAATTTTGTTTGGAAACAGAAGACGAATGAATATCGATAACCAAGATGCGCTGCTTCATATTTTTCTTGATCATCGTGCTAAAGTTCTAGCAAGGTGCTTTACTCCTGCCTCTGGCTGGAATTACTCATTGCAGTATTTGATAACACTACTTGAAGACACTGAAATGTTGTACCAGTTTTATTCCATAAATGGTCAAGAAGAAGATGTTGATGCCGAACTTTTTCAGGAATATTATAATAATGCTAATTATGATAAAGAAAGCCTGAAAAAAGAGGACAAAACCCCGAGGTTATGTGCTGAAGACTTCAAGGACGAGTGGAACAAGAGACTTTGGCAAGTAATTTCCAAAACAATAAAATTGAATGATGAAAGTCAACTTGACCAAGGGTTTTGTCGGAAAAAGAAACATTCAAAATCTGTTCCTAGAAAGTGTCGTAATGATTTTCATCAAACTAAAGAAAGGTTAAATTTTGAGGACTTTGTGACTACCAGATTAAATTGCAAACTGGAGGCTTTTACTTTCTATGTTGTTAACTTTGTCATGCACTTGCCAACTTCACTCCTGTCTATGGTGGTGGCAAAAGACATGATCAAAGCTGTAAACTTACTTAATTCACTTAGTAGTTTATTGCAAAGTATTACCTTTAAGGGTAGAAGCTTGAAAGAAGTCTTTGTTAGAAACAAAGAAGTAGAGGGACAAGTAAGTGGCGGCTCTTCTGATGTAGAATTGGCCAAACAAGAGTGCCTTAAGATACTCAAATCCCTTCCAAACAGATTTTTTGACCCTGAAGATGAGTTCTCAATAAAAAATCAAATTTTAAAAAATGCATGCCTTATTTTCTGTACTGCTTCAAGCTCCTTCAAATTGCATGAGACAGATGCTGAATTGCTGGTTATTGATGAAGCTGCTCAGCTTAAAGAATGTGAGTCAACTATCCCTTTACAAATTCCTGGTCTTCGTCATGCCTTACTCATAGGGGACGAGTGGCAACTGCCTGCCATGGTTAAAAGCAAGGTTGTCATGTGCTACTTTAAATGGTACCTAATTATAAAATTACTGCGCAGAAAGAAAGTAAGATGTCGTTTTCTAATTAGGTTTGCGAGGAGGCCAAGTTTGGGCGGAGCTTGTTTGAGAGGTTGGCACTTCTGCGATTCAAGAAACACCTTCTTAATCTTCAGTATAGGATGCATCCGTCAATTAGTTCATTTCCCAATAGAGAATTCTACCAGAATCAGATTGTAGATGCTCCAAATGTCAGAAGTGCAGGATATCAGAAGCAATACCTTGAAGGTGAAAATTATGGTGCTTATTCTTTTATCAATGTAGCATGTGGAAATGAAGAAGTTGTTGATGGGCATAGCATCCGGAACATGGTAGAGGTAGCTGTAGTTTGTGAGGTAGTTGCCAAGCTCTTCGAAGGTGCAGTAAGTTTGATTAATGACATTATCAAGTGAAGATGCACAATAGATCAATTCCAAAATATTGGTTTCCTGATTTTTTTCCTGTTACAGGATTCATTGCCTCGGGAGAAAAGATTAGTATTGGTATTATATCACCATACAATGCTCAAATTGCTGCAATCAAAGAGAACCTAGGAACTAAATATAGTACTGATGATGAGAGTGATTTCTCGGTGGATGTCCGATCTGTTGATGGTTTTCAAGGAGGTGAGAAGGATTTAATAATAATCTCCGCAGTACGCTCCAATGCGAACAGATCAATTGGCTTCCTTTCTAATAGTCAAAGGGTTAATGTAGCACTAACTAGAGCAAGGTATTGCCGTGTCTCAAGATACTTTGAATTTATTATCTTGGGGGAATTGTCCATGGTTCTGTAAGAAGAAAGCTTGTTTTTTGCAGGCACTGCCTATGGATATTTGGCAATGAGGCGACACTAAAAAGCAGTGGTTCTGTTTGGAAGAAACTTGTACATGATGCTCGGGTTAGGGGCTGCTTCCATGATGCTCATAATGACAAGGACTTGGTGAAAGCTATGACAGCTGCCTTGATAGATATTGACCTCCTTGACATTAAAATACGCCTTTATTCAGTACTTTTTCAAGGAACAAGGTGGAAGGTATGCTCCTTGACTTGAGTTTCTAAAGCAGAAATTCTCCTAAATCAACTGGCACTGCACTTCTACTTATATTATTTTCATTAGAAAAATGTCTTTTTACTCATTATTATCTAAACCGTTGTCCTATCAATGCCACTTTCCTATTCTCCAACAACAACAAACCCAGTGTATTCCCATAAGTGGAGTATGGGGAGGGTAGTGTGTACCCATACCTTACCCCTACCTTTGTGAAGGTAGAGAGGTTGTTTTCCCTTATACATATTTTGTCACAGGGCGTGAGTAAGCCTTCATTAGAATTAGAACCTTACACCTAAGTAATGTTGAGCGAAGTACAACTACTAGGCTGGACACCAATCTCATGGGACACCAAATTCAAGATGTTATTGAACAGCATAAATAATAGTTGAAGGAAATATTAACTAATATTTGAAAGTTTGATAGACAAAGGATCTAAACAAATGTTAGTTTAGTAGAGAAAATATCATATCTAATTTTAGACTTGATTAGTAAAATAAATTACATTCTTAAAACTGGTAAAATATATAAAATAAATTATCATTGGAATAGTGTCCGACATTTTAGGACATACCAGTAAAGAGTGCATTATAAATTGAAATGGAGATAATACGCTTTTTATTTTTTCTAATTTATTTAAAATGTGTCAATCGATGGGGACTAGCGCTTAGGCAATAGATAAAGACCAGGGAACGCAATGCCTTTCTCTATATGAACAAGATTAATTGAGTAATTACAACAAGTTATAATTTCTTTTTGCTTGTCATAGACTCATAGGTTTTAGGGAATTCTTAGTGCTCCTTCCATCCTAATTTTGAAGAGTCCATTTGATTAACTCGGAGACCGAACCAAAAAGGGAGGGGGGATTATGCTAAGGTTTGTTGTCAAATGTGTTTAATTTATGGTTAAAATGTTGTGGAAAAGCGACGTAGATTCTTCAAGAACTGTCACACAAAAATTTAATTACCTTTTTTTGTTTTTGGGCTATAAACTGTGAAATATTACCATTGACGAATGAAAACATTATAGGGGTCGTTTGGTATGAGGTATAAGAAGGTATAGTGCTGGTATAAAAATTTAATACCACCTTAATCCTTCGTTTGGTTAGCAAACCAGGTATAAGTTATCCCAGGATTAAAATTAACACCGGGATAACTTATACCATATAGGGGTAGGGTAATTAGCACCGATATAACTTATACATTCTTCTTACAAATTATGCAATTGTCATATTTAATACTACATACCAAACAATGGATAAAAAACAATCCCAGCATAACTTATCCCAGCATAACTTATACCAGTATAACTTATCCCGGCATAAGCCGTATTCAAACCAAACGACCCCAGCATCTATAGGGCACTCAGAGTTTTTAGCCATACTGCTTAACTACTAAGCCTCCTACAACCCAGGAAAAAAAAACCTGATATCTAAACACTACCGTAAAAAACAACCACCTAACCACATATCTGTGTAATCAAGGGCCTACCGCTATAGCCTTTCTTTGTACATTTATAAAGATCTATCCTTCCCCTCACTTCCTTCTGTATTGGTGTCACCACTCATCAGTATGTACATGTATTTGTTTGAATTTCTTCCAGTTCCTTGCTCTCCATATGTTATATACTATTGCAGCCCATATAGCTGTGACAATCTCCTTCAATTGCTTCCAATGCCTTCCTTTAACCCATTTCAAAGTCTCCTGTATGTTCTGTCTCTGCAGTTTGATCCCTGACCACTGTTCTATTCCCTCTTGTACCTTTGATATCCACTTACATTCAGAAAATAAGCGAGCTTGATTTTCTCAGTGAGTCTTCACATAGAATAATTGATCATTCTCAGTTGGTATTTGCAATCTATGCAGCCTTTCTTTTGTAAGCAGTTATTCCTTGTGTGCCAGCCAAACAATGAACTTGCGTCTCCGTAACATTATAGAGCTCCATATTAGGTCTGCCTCTCTTAGTCTCTGTTGTGCTCTATCATACTATTATTGCTTCTCGTGACTGAATATTCTCCATTGGAAGTCAGTGTATATGTTCCATTGTTGTACCATTCGTTCATACAACAACAACAACAACAACCCAGTATAATCCCACAAGTGGGGTGTAGTGTGTACGCAGACCTTACCCCTACCCTAGGGCAGAGAGACTGTTTCCAATAAACCCTCGGCATCCTTCCCTCCAAGAACTCCCCACCTTGCTCTTGGGGTGACTCGAACTCACAATCTCTTGGTTGGAAGTGGAAGGTGCTTACTATCAGAGCAACTCGCCTTGTCTCCATTATTACTACTACTACTATTATTATTATTATTATTATTATTATTATTATTATTATTATTATATTATTTTGGAATGGGACTAGTTAATTAATTTTATTTTTATTTTGGAATGGGAACTAGTTAATTTTTATTTTTATTTTTTTAAGGTAGTGTTTATGTAAATGTTGAATTCTTGGAAACAAGATGTTTCCTTTTTGAGGAAACAGGTGTAGAGACAAATAGAGAGAGTGAGTAAAATATTCGTTGTAGTAGTTTGGTCTGTCAGTAGTTCACCCATAGTTGATCTTCCTCCATTGGTGGAGTTGGCTCCCTGTTGTGTTGCAGGACTAATTGAGGCTTCATCTATTTCATTTACAGGTAAGTGTTGATGATAACTTTTGGAAAGCAATGGAGAAAATTAAAAGCATAGAAGTCCGCAAGAAAGCAATTTCCATATTGATGAAGCTTTCTAGTGATTGGCAATGGCCTTGCACTGAACATATCACTGTCTTAAACGGGATGTCTACTCAACTCTTGGAGCTTTGTCCTATTGATGGGCTCCTTCATATTGTTCTGACTCTTGAGACCGTTATGGAGACCTCAAGCTATGTAGATGTCATGCGGGTTTGGGATATTCGGCCACTGACAGAGATACCAAACCTCGATCCTTTGCTTATCTTGTGCAAGCAATTTGATGCTCTTCATTTGGAAGATGAGTTATAGCCGTCTGTTGGAAGTTCATCATCAGGTAGGTTTATCTTGAAGAGTGCGCGTGTTTGCATATGTTAGAGCGTGTTTCTAACATTACCCCAAATCCCTTCCGAGCCTAAATCTATGTCAATGTACATACAGTTTGTTATACGGTGAAACATTAAATCTTTTGATTTTGGAACAAACTAAACTGCTGTGTGATAACGTAAGAAAAGCTTAAGAATGTAGGTGTTAAGGAAGTTCATCTAAACTTAAGAAACCTGATCCTGGTGTTTGACTACCAAAGGCATGCGCCAGCTCCAAACATATCAAATCCAAATTGATCTTTTAATTGCCTAAAAGCTGAAGTAGTCGTTTGGTGACCTTTCTATGCAGGTACTAATCTTGAGGTTAGAGCGTCTGGTGGCTTGAAGTTACTGAAGTGTGCATACATGATATATATACAAGATTGGTAGGGCATTTTTTGTAGAGATGTGGAAATGATACAACTTTTTGAGACACTGCTTTTTTTAATGTGCATAGATAGGATTGGTTTCACTCAGTATAGAATGGGAAAAAGTTCTCTTAACGTGCATAGGTAGGATTAGTTTCATGCAGTTATTGAATGTGGAAGAAGTTGATACGGGAAATCTTTTTGAGGGGCTAGAATATTATGTTGTGTACTTTCAGTTTGCAGCTATCCCATCAATGGAGCTAACCACTTCCCTTGGTTTGCATTTATGTCATTAAAGATCTAACCGTTTGAACTCATTTGTTTTTGTTTTTAGCCTAATTAGCTCGAGCTTCTTGTAGTTTGACTTGTCAAATCCTAGTCCTGAAGCAAAGTAACTTAAAAGAAACAAAGAACATGAGGTTCAAGAAATTCTATGTGAGGCCGCAAGTTCAAACCTCTCTGCCCTTTCGGGGTGGGGGTAAGGCCTGCGTACAGATTACCCTCCCCAGACCCCACTTTGTGGGACTTTACTGGGTAGTTGTTGTTGTTGTAAAGCACATGAGATTCAACCCAAACATCTTGGGGCCTTATGGGTGGAGCAAATTAGAATATTACAGATCTCTGTGGAGATATTTATACAGCTGATGTAGGACTTTGTACATGTTTAATGAAATATTACCAGTGCTCCTAATTATAGGGTTTGTGCGTGAATTGAAGATTTTTATATCTATTAGTTTCTGTTTGGCGTACGAGTATGACTTTTTACATTTTTGATAAAATATTGCCAGTGGTCCTAATCATAGGGGTTGTGCGTGAAGTAGAGATTTTTATATCTATTAGTTTTTGTTTGGTTAATACCTTCAGCGGACATGGAAGCCAAATCATACATTCAAGTTTTAAAAATTCGCACCAAGTCATGCATCTTATTCAGAAAACGAAATAAAGATCAACTCGCTCTTATCTTTTCAGTTGAAATATTAGTGGTTCGCATGTTTGATGTACGAGATAGTAAAATTAGCAAGAAAATTGCCATGACGTGAATGGGCATTCTGTAATATCTATTCAGCACTCAGCAAAAGCTCATTCACCTCGCCCAACAAACAGTTTCTGAAAAACTGACGGCATTTTCTAAAGAGAACCTGCTTTTTGATGGTGAAAGCTCTCAACAGCGTACTGACAAGTGACAAGCTCCATAAAGCACTACACTTACACTAGGTAAGACGACTAATTGAAGTATAGCAAATTACACTTGCATTCAATACAAACAAATTCGGCCAAAAATGTTAACCCTCAATAACTGAGGACAGCTCTGAGCTCTTACACATTACATGAACGAATACAGTGATGTGACCAACTGTAGACAACTGAGCATATAAAATCTCAATGCGCATTTTAAATAGCCAGAGTCAACACAGCATTCTAATAATAAAACTTGTGCTCTGACTGTTGAACCATATCATGGGTCAAAAGGCCGAGATGAACCTTTGAATCTTGGATTGTGCCCTCTCCTTCTCTTCTGGCCCTTCTAGATCTCCTATGTTGTCATGATATTCCTACATCGCAAGTATAAACTTCAATATCAGATCAGACTTTAGAGTATCTTCAGAATAAGGGAAAAACTAGGCCTGACGATGAAAAAGTGAACTACATAATAGGAAGGAAAACAGCTTTCACATAAAAATCTGCATGAATTTCATTAAGGAATTAACAGACTATTCATGAAGATGGACAAGGAAAGTCATTAAGGAGTTCTTCCTTCCATATCTAGCTTCATAAGTTACCACACCACAACACCAAAGTTATAGTCCCAATAATCCAAGCATGAAAGAAACAACGGTCACTTGTTGAACAAAATCCAGAGTGAGAGATCGAAAGATCATTGCGCTCCGAATAACCTGGTGCTAAAATTGGAGTTTGCACTAATGAGCTATAAGTCCTAAGGTATAGCTCTCGGGAGTTAACCTTGTCTCCAGATGTATCCAAGAATTTTCATTTTTTTTTTTTGGATAAGCAGAAGAATCCAGGAACATTTGCTAAGGTATAATAACTACCTTAAAGCAAACATATGCAAATGAAAAGGAGGGAATGACACAGGAAAAAAGGACGCGATGAGCAGACACCTGAAGTATATCTTTTACGTCTTGCTTAGTAAGCTTTTGTTGCTTTAGCAAAAGTTCAATCCTTGCTCTGATACGAGGATGCCTGCATTAAAAAGAACAATCAAGCGGAGGAGCTCAGATATATCCCAACATCAGAAGAGAAAAAGTATGTCAGGTGCCAAAACTTACTCAGAGGTCCAAAGATGACCCAGGATAACAGCTATCAACTGCAGGATCAGGGAGAAAAAGGAAGGACGATAAGAATGCCAAAGATGTGAGGTGGTAATGTGCCCGTAGAAGAGATGATAAGTACATAAATAAAGATGCCACGATTTTTTTGACCTGAAGAGTGTAAAGTCCAGCTCCTAACTTCCTATTGTACTTCTCATCTTCATCCATCTACAAACATGATAAACATAATGGTCATATAAATAAAATGCTTTAGAGAAAGACATAATGATGAGCAAAGACTAAGAAGTAAACGAACCTCCAAATCATCAAGTTCTAGCTGGTCAAACCGTTCAGCCTCAAGTTTCACTCTATTGGAATATCTGCAACAGCTCCAAGGACAAAAAAAAAATTGAAAACGAGCACAAAGAAATGAAATAGAACTATCAGCCTCAAGGGAACCACTGTTTTCTTGCACAGCAGAAGGAAATAGAGCAGGGTACTAGATATATATATTGCATGAACAATCACCTCATGTAGAGTTCCATAAGCCTGTCAATTTTTTCGCACTCGTTCTCCACAAACTTACTTAACAATCTATCCCTTCTAGAACCTCTCAAGATTCCTCCTGTAACAGAAAAACTGAAATTAATGCAGTCATATCCAAGGTATACGGGAGATTCCTCCTTATTATTAACTTACTCTAATAAAGAAAATGCAGTCAGAACCAAATATAAGGTAACACTTTCTCTTTTCTCCTCGCCCCCTAAGAAGACCAAGCACAGATGCTAATTCTTATGAAAGAGAGAGAAAACAAGAGATGATGGTACCCCATTCCATACAGTTTAGAGATGCATCACATAAACTAATGTTCTATCCTCCTACCCTTTCCTGCCAGTCTTTTCAATTATCTCTTCTTCTTTTTTTCTCCATATAAAGAAAAAACATAAAAGTTGACGTCCTCTCTCGCCTATTCCGCCTTTTATTCTTGAATCATCTAGAAAAAAGTAAATATCCGTTTAGGCAGTGGCGGACCCAGGATTTTGTGCAAGCGGGTTCAATCTTAGAAGTACATAACTTTAGTCGTAAAATAGTAGTTGTCAAGTGGGTTCAAATAAAATATTTATACAAAATTTACGCTGCTTTAATCGTAATTTATACATATACACAGTATTATTTTTTGGTGAAGCGGGTTCAGTTGAATCCACTTGCCACCACGTGCGTCCTCCACTGCGTTTAGGTATGTATTTTTTAGACGTAATAAGGTTTCATGAGAGTATCCAGCAAAAAGAATATGCCAAACATTTTAACTGTAGCATTAAGCACAAAGGCTGACTTCTGGATTGTTACTCCTTTTTTTATGTTGTGGGGGTGGGGGGGTTAGACCAGTTATAAAACATACATCAAACCCTATGATCTTTTACCACAATTACGGGTATACAACAATTCCACTTTCAGTATATCAAAAACAGAAAAATACTTGTATTCTCAGATAGATTGTTCTCCAGTTAACTAGCCTTCTTACCAAATAAGGAAGCAACTAGTGATACAAGACGCTCTTCCAGTTCTTCTTTGTAGCGTTTCTTGTTCTTTTTGCTCAGAGGTATCTGACAGTCAAAACATTTAAGCATAATAAGTTATATGAGTCAGTGATAGAACAAGGTAAAAAACACCACATCATCCTAACAGCTCATTGAGATCAAGCAATAGAAACTCTTCCATTTGAGGAGAACTTGAGATACTTTTTCTGTTAGTTTTTCATCTACTATACCTCTTTAGTAAAACTGGTGATTTTACAATAAAAATGATATCAAATTAATGTTATGCAACAAAAAGCCAAGCTCAGTAACAATCCTTATAAAGAAATTAGCTTACTAACAACTTGATAAGGGGAAGAACACAAACAACGAGATATCCTTAACTAGTCATGGAATTTTTTAAAACCATATCTGTAGAGCAGAACAAATAACATTCTACTCCATTCATCAACATCTTCAATCCTACCACAAGAGTTGTTTACGAGACAATCTTTGAGAAAATTAACAAATTAATCAATCAACCAACTTTATCTCAGTCCCAAACTGATCGGGGTCCACTATGAACCCTTTATATCCATTTTTATCAGAAAATTAAAAATTAGCCAATCAATCAAAATGCAATCAACTATGTCTCAATCCTAAACCAGCTGCGATCTACTATATGAATCCTTGATATCCGCACAGCTAAGCCAATGAACATATTAGTCAGTCAATCAACTATGTCTCAGCCCTATATCATTTGTGGTTGACCATAAGAATCCTCTTACACCATTCAGCTCAGTAAAATTAGTAATTTAGTACGATGTCAAATCTAATGAAATTTGGAGAAAAAGGGAACTTGACTTGCCTTACCCATGAAAGCTGGAAAAGCAGTCTTTAACCCCATTACATCCACAAACCTCTCACATGCTGGAGGATAATTAGTCATAGCAAAATCTAAAGCCCTTATAGCCGACCCATAACACATTTTCTTCTGATTCATTATAATGATCATCAATTCTACTCCTTCAGATTTCACAAACCTTTCTTTATTCTCCAAGGGCATTAACAAACAGCACAACGCGTCAAACAAGTTCTCCACCATCTCCTCCTCATCTGGCGACTTAGGGTCCTTTGATTTATACATTGCCACAGCTTGTAACAACGCATCCACGCCGTTCAATTGCCCTAATCTCTTCTGATTCCCCGTGCTGCTCTGCAACAGAATCGCCAAAATCTCCGATGCATACTGCTTGTTTCCATCAAATTCTCTAACTTTTATCCTTGTCAATAACCACTTCATTAACTTCGTCCTTTCGCATACTAGCTCAGCCACCGAGGTTTTCACTTCAATGAAATTCTCAATAGTCGCGAGTATACTGTAAATGGCGGCGGACTCGTCGGGATCAGAATCGGATAATTTTCCTAGAAGCTGAACGAGTAATTCTAACGCATTGTTCTCGACCAATGCATCAACTAACACTTGCGCCGGCTCGTCGTTGTCCTCGAGAACATCCTCGTCAGTTAGGTCTTGTAATAAGCCGACAACGTCAATAGCGATATCCGTGTTTTCGTGATTGAGGAGGCTGGTGATTGAAGCAACGGTGCCGAGATTGACAAGTTCCGGGTAAAACTCTGGGCCTCCGGCGACGATTTTAAGCTTTTCGATTTCTTCATGGAGCTCGACTTCGGAATCCGCGAACTTCTCGGGTTGGTCCGGGTACTTGAGACGGGCAGCAATATTTTCCTTCAGACGGCGTTCGAATGAAAGGACGAATTTTTTCACTGTTTTGAGATCGAGAGCTTCCACGGGGTTTTGTTGAGATTTTTCTAGGGCTTCGAGTAGTGATAGGTCAATGCCGCCATTTGTCGCGGCGGAGGATGGCGGCGGCGGTCTGAAGGTTTCATATTCATCATCTTCATATTCGGCAGAGTTTCGCTTGCGTTTTGCTGCTTCCATGGCTTCTGGCAAAACCCTTGGCTACCCAGTTCCCAGTAGCAGAAGAGCTTCCCCGAACTGCTCACACACAAATCATATTTGCCTTTTACCCCTCATCTAGTTCAGTTTTAGCACTTTGTACCCCTTTCTTTTCTATTTGATACTTCGACACTTTTAAAAGCTCATTTTGCCCAATCCATTCATTTAGATAGTATATGGATTGGACTTTATTCGAGTCACGGGGTGTTCATAAAAACCCGAAAAATCGAACCAAATCGAAAACTAAACTAAACCGATACTTTTTGGTTTGGTTTGGTTTTGGTTTTGAATTTTAAAAACCGATCAAATTTGGTTTGATTTTGGTTTTAATAAAAAAATAATCGAACCAAACCGACTATAGGTAGCTATTTCAAATTTATTATTACACACACACACACACATATATATATATATATATATATTTTTTTTTTTTTTATACAAAGTTTCAAAAATTTTATGGGGAATGTTAATCGTTTGCACTTTTAGTACAGTTCTTTACCTTTATATTCTAGTTTGATTGGTAGTTTTCCTTTGTTAAGTGTAAGAATCCATTTCATGTAAAGAAAATATTTTTAATTGAGTCCTTAAATTGTTCATCACTATTTGATTCAACTATCATCAATATATTTTAGTAAATAATAGATTTCTCAAAGGGCAATTGATTTGATAGTGTCACGTTGAAAATGTGGTCGCCGGAATATGTGTTTGGTAGTGTATGCCTTATATTTAAGAAAAAAATGACAAATAACCGAAAAAACGAAAACCGATATAAACCGAATCGAGAAAAAACCAACTTAATTAGTTTGGTTTGGTTCTAATATTTGAAAAACCGACTTACTTGGTTTGGTTTCTTTTTAGGGAAAAACCTATCCAAATCGAACCATGAACACCCCTAGTCACAATCACCAAATTTTATGATTATGTTATAAAACAATAAAAGAAGAAGAACAATATTGTAGAGAAAGGGAGAGAGAGAGAATTCTTATTGAATTTTGGGATGAATTATAATGGAATATGACCCCTCTATTTATAGGGAAAGAATGACTTAGCCACCAAGTAAAATCTCTAAGATCTCTCTAAAATATAGACATTCACCATAAATAAAATTTTATTTATAACACTCCCCCTTGAATGTCTATTCAACAAATAATGTGTCTCATTAAAACTTTAACTAAAATAAAACCCAATGGGAAAAAAATTCTAGAAAAGGAAAAAGAGTACACATATCTAACAATGCGCCTTTTGGTTGCCTCGTTAGAACCCTTGCAAGGAAAACACAGTGAGACAAAACCTTGTAAGCGAAAAAGAGTGCAACGCGCATTAACTCCCCCTGATGAGAGCATCAATTCACATCCTTGAGTTTTCGCATCCCAATCTTGTGCACTAGCTTCTTGAAGCTTGACATCAGTAGAGATTTGGTGAACAAATCAGCCATATTATCACTTGAATGAATATGTTGCACCTTGAAATCATCATTCTTGTATATATATAATGTCTTTATATAATGTCATGGAATAGACTTTTCAATATCTCCATGGAGGAAAAAATTCTCGCTATCACATTATTGCGTTTATAGTTATAGCAAGATACATATGTGCACAAATAGCACTTATAATGTGGTACTTCGTGACCAAAAATTGTATATGCTTTAAGCGATTTAATTCCTTCAAGGATTGTCATGTAAGACATATAATAGACTTAATTATATGCATATCAAGTTTTCATGGCATGCCAGACAAATAAGATATCAAAAACTGATTGCACATATCATGGACTTTATATTTTCAAGCGTTTGAACTACATGTCCACAATTACATGTATTTCATATGAAACCAATTCTATTCGAATTGTGTCACTTCCATTTGGCCAATATTTTTGTGTCTGTATTCGACAAACTTAAGATCCTCATCTATACTTAGCGTTATCACAGATGTCGTCGACGAACATTTTATATCGGTTCCAATATAAAGATATAACATAGAGATCTCTTCATTAATATATTCAGGTACCTGAACCTCTCTTAAGATTTTATGAAATGTTGTGTCATGTGATCTTCTAGATCACTTGCCTCTTTTATTACGATCATTTTGATCATTTGTTCATCTTCGTTATCAAGAAGTTTATTTGAACCGATTTGTCTATACGCTTTAATTGTACTATAGACTTTGTCCTTCTAGAACTTAATAGGAGCATTTGCAATTAGAATATAGTTACTTTCTTTGGGTCAGCAAATGCGTCTGGCATGCTTTGCATTGCAGATAAATTATCCTTTTATGAACTTCAAGTTCATATTATCTTGTTCGAGGATCTATATATATAAATGATAATTCATTCCACATAACTTTTTCTCAATTGTTTATCTTGTCTCCCCCTCATGTTAGAAAAACTAATTTTCTTCCTCAATTTTGGGAACCCATCTTTGTGTGTTATGATGTTAATCTAAATATATACCGCACATCAATAATAATAAGATGAAATTATATGGTTCTTGAACCTGAACTACTTGTGAGGGGAGAATGTAATATACTTTCATATAATGTATATCAAACTGATATAAATAACTTATTTCTCATAAGTAATAGTTTAGTTATTAAGTGAAGGCACTCAATAAATTATTTTGCTAAACCAATTGTGATGTGAACCAACTTATCAAGATGAACTATCTTGAATAAAAAATCTGAAAATTATGCTCTAAATCAAATTATTGAGCAAGTTACCTCGCAAACAGTAGATTGCTGGTTAATAATAATGCACATGTAACCATCTCATAGATGCATCTTATGTGGTATACATGACAGGTGAACGAGCCCATATCCACCTTTGATATTTCCAGCATTCTAGGGATTCAATCCCAATTTCAGTTGGTCTATTAATTAATGAGAACAAGCAACATAAGAGAATTCATACAGAACTTTCTAGTTCTTTAATATTTACCCATGTAAATTCTCCTTTATTTTTGGACATCATACTTAAATTGATATGGCCAAACCAATTATTCCAACTAAATAAATTATCAATATTGGTAAACTTCAGGTTTATACTGTCACGACCCAAAATCCTAACTCAGGTCATGATGACGCCCAACTGCGGGGTCAGGCAAGTCAACACTCAATTACTAAGGATTCCTTCTTAATTGATTAAACATATCAACAAAACCAGTTTTTTTTAGAGTTTAAAACATTAACCGAAAGGAAAACTAGCCAGTGCTAACCAAGAGCAACCATAAGTAGTATGCCCGTATGACTTGTGACACTAGCTCCTGGCACACACATAGTAGTTGTTTTGGATCACAATCCCTATACATACACACACACACACACACACACACACATATATATAATATTATATATATATGTGTGTGTGTGTGTGTGTGTGTGTGTATGTATAGGGATTGTGATCCAAAACAACTACTATGTGTGTGCCAGGAGCTAGTGTCACAAGTCATACGGGCATACTAACAGGATATACAAGATATAATATATAACTCCAGGGTGCTGCCGAGGATCGTCAGGGAAAGCAGCTCACCGTGAAGTCAGGTCCAACTATGATCAGAATCTAGCTCCGGTCTGATAACCAGATGCACCAGCCTCAAAACCTGTACAATTAAGTACAGAAGCGTAGCATGAGTACATAAATAGATATGTACCCAGTGAGTATACCGTCTAATCTCGAAGAAGTAGTGACGAGAGGTCGACTTGACACTCACTAAGGTTCAACAATATAATATAACAGTATATGATGAAAGCGGTAGGCATGTAAGGGAAATAAACAGCAATACATATAAGGCACAAAATCCAAGTAAGTGCTAAGTAAATACAAAATTACTACTTCATTTTCCCCAAATATCTATCAAATTAATGTCCGTGAAATCAGTAACAATCTAGCATGCGCATACAGGGTAAGGACAACATGTTTTAGCCATAAAATAGCCATATATGTGCACTGCCGAGGGTCGAACGGCCTGAACCATAAGTGCAACTTTACCATAATCATACATGCGCACTGCCGAGGGTCGAACGGCCCGAACCATAAGTGCGTCTTTCAATCCGCCGTGGCGTACAGCCCGATCCCATGAGAGTGGGCAAAAGTCACACTCCGCTCGCGAAATATAAATTGCGAAGCGGTCACATGCACACACAATAATCCTCAACATTTGCTTTCCATAAACAACCTCTTCCAAATACCCAATTCTATAAGATCTCAGGGAAATGATACTACATATAACATGAGTTCATAACATATAATGCATTACAGGAAAGAATACAAGGCATGATGTGAGTCTAACTACCCAGACATATCAATAATAGCCTACGTACGGACTCTCGTGAGTTTGTGCGCACGTAGCCTCCGAAAATCAACAACACATAGCATTTAGATCACCTATGGGGACAATTCCCTCTTACAAGGTTAGAAAGGAGACTCACCTCGTGTCGATTCTACCTCCCGGACCAAGAACGCGCCCGAAACTCCGAACTCTACACCTGAGGACTCGAAACTAGCCAAATGTTATACAAAAATCAATTTATGCCCGAAGTATGGGAATTCTCCTACTCAATTAGTAAATTCAACATTCTTGAAGAAATTCCGAAATTCACCCCCGGGCCCGCACGCTCGGATTCCGAAAATTCACGAAGGAAACGCTCACCCATAACCTAAGGATCGTTAATACATGGATTTTACTTGATTTCATAGCAAATTGACGTGTAATTCTCTAAATTTCCGAAATTCCTAGGTTACTACCCAAATTCATAATTTTCACCAATTTAGTAGCTAGTTTAATTGGTAATTCATGTATTAAACAAATACTAGGGTAGAATTCACTTACCTCTTCAATAGCTAGGTGAATTGGCCCTTCCTCAAACTCCCTAGGTCGACAATGGTGGAAAAAGATGAAGAAAAGGACCAAAATCCCGTATTTAAAAGAAGCACACTGCCTAACAGTGGTTTCGCACATGCGGCTCAAGGACCGCACCTGCGGTCTCGTACCTGCGAGCCAAGGCTCGCACCTGCGGAATTGGACGAGGAGGACTGGGTCCGCACCTGCGGAGAGGAGACCGCACCTGCGAGAAATGGCCTGCCCGTTGGGGGTCGCACCTGCAAGGCTGGGACCGCAGGAGCGGTCCCGCACATGCGCCTGGGCAATCGCACCTGCGGTCACACTAGAACAGGTGCACCAACAACTATTTTAGCTGGTTTTTGGCCTCGTGTTGTGTTCGGGAGGCACTTGGGACCACCCGAACCCCCGTCCAAACATACCAACAAGTCCCAAATCATAATACGGGCTCGATCGAGCCTTTGGAACACTCAAAATAATGCTAAAACTCAGAATCACCCCTCAAAAACCCTAGAATCAAAACTTAAGAACTTCAAGTTCTTGAATTCGGTATCAATGCGCCGAAACGACCTATACTACTCGGAATGACACCAAATTTTGCAGGCAAGTCATAAATGACATAACGGAACTATTCCCAGTCTCGGAATTCCGTTCGGACCTCAATAACACAAAAACACGTTCCAAACCAAATTATGAATTTAAGAAAACTCTTATTTCGATATTGGGCGCCGAAACGCCCTCGAGGCATCCAAAACCCACTCCGAACATACGCCCAAGTCCGAAATCATCATACGAAGCTGTCGGAACTATCAGAACTCGATTTCGAGGTCGTTTGCTAAAAATATTGACCGAAGTCAAATTTGGCCAAAAAGGGCGAGCCTTAAGGAACTAAGTGTTCCTATACCGCTCTAAACACTTCTTAATCCCGAACCACCCATCCCCGCAAGTCATAAATCATAATAAGCCGCTATGGAAAATTTTATTTAGGGGAACGGGGTCCGAATACGCAAAATGACCGCTCGGGTCGTTACATATACCTCGGGCTCAACTTGCCCTTCTTCCCGAACCTCATAATACCCTTCATCGGTGAGACCTTCAACAGAACCTTGTCTCCCTCCATAAATGATACATCACGCACCCTATGATCCGCGTAACTCTTATGTCTAGACTGTGCGGTGCGGAGCCTCTCCTGAATCAACTTCACCTTCTCCAAAGCATCTCTCACCAGATCGGTGCATATAACTTGGCCTCGCTAGACTCAAACCACCCGATAGGAGAACGACATCGCCGACCATACAAGGCCTCAAATGGAGCCATCTCGATGCTGGACTGATAACTGTTATTGTAAGAAAACTCGGCCAAAGGCAAGAACTGGTCACACTGACCTCCGAAGTCAATCACACATGCCCTAAGCATGTCCTCCAATATCTGAATTATACGCTCCGACTGGCCATCAGTCTGAGGGTGAAGTGCTGTGTCAAGATCTATCTGGGTGCCTAACCCACTGTGCAATGCTCTCCTGAAATGTGAAGTGAACTGAGGACCTCGATCTGATATAATGGACACCGGCACACCGTGCAACCGAATTATCTCCCAAATGTAGATATGGGCTAGCCTCTCAGAAGTATATGTAGTAGCCACTGGAATGAAATGCGCCGATTTGGTCAATCTATCCACAATAACCCAAAGTCAACCTTCTGCAAAGTCCAAGGCAACCCAACCACGAAGTCCATGGTGATGCGCTCCCTCTTCCACTCAGGAATGAGCATTTGCTAAAGTAGGCCTCATGGCCTCTGGTGCTCATACTTCACCTGCTGGCAATTAAGACACCTAGTCACATACTCCACAATGTCCCTCTTCATCCGCCTCCACCAGTAGTGCTACTTCAAATCACGATACATCTTCGTAGCACTAGGATGAACAGAATACCGAGAACTATGTGCCTCATCTAGAATCCTCTCCCTCAGTCCATCAACATTAGGAACACATAAGCGGTCCTAAAGTCTCAGAACACCATCCTCGCCAATGGTAACCTCCTTGGACCTGCCCTGAATCACTGTCTCCCATTGCTCTGCCAAACACATATCATCATACTGCCGAGCCTTAATCACCCCCAATAATGAAGACTGAACAACCACATGTGCAAGAACTCGACGAGGCTCTGAAAGGTCTAATCTCACCAGGCGATTAGCCAAGGACTGAATGTCCAAGGCTAGAGGTCTCTCCTCTGCTACAATGTAAGACAAGCTACCCATACTCTCTGTCTTTCTGCTTAAGGAATATGCTACCACATTTGCCTTGCCCGGATGATAAAAAATGGTGATATCATAATCCTTAAGCAATTCAAGCCACCTGCGCTGCCTCAAATTAAGATCCCTCTGTGCTGCAAGCTGCGGTGGTCTGTATAAACCTCATAGGACACTCCATACAAGTAGTGCCTCCAAATCTTAAGAGCATGAATAATCGTCACCAACTCCAAATCGTGCACAAGGTAATTCTTCTCATGAACCTTCAGCTGGCGCGAAGAATAAGCAATGACTCTCCCTTCCTGCATCAACACACACCCCAAGCTAACGCGTGAAGCGTCGCAATACACTGTATACATCCCAGAACCGGAAGGCAATATCAAAACTGGTGCTGAAGTCAATGCCGCCTTGAGCTTATGAAAGCTCGCCTCACACTCGTCAGACCATCGGAACGGGGCATTCTTATGAGTTAATCTAGTCAATGGAGCTGCAATCGAGGAAAACCTCTCCACAAATCGGCGATAATAGCCTGCTAGGCCCAAAAAGCTCCTGATCTCTGTAGCTGAAGTAGGACACGACCAACTATGAACTACCTCAATATTATAAGGATCAACCTTGATACCCTCTTCGGATACCACATGCCCCAAGAATGCCACGGAATCCAACCAGAACTCACACTTGGAGAACTTAGCATATAGCTTCTGTTCCCGCAAAGTCTGGAGCACAACTCTCAAATGTTGCTCGTGCTCACGTAAATCAAGATGTTGTTGACATCCAATTTTGTCCATCCTTTCTTTCAATTAATTTTCTTAAGCTTTTAAGTTATTAATAGTTTAAACACCTTATTTTTGTTAATACTATAATTATTAGTATTTATATTAATATTAATTTTGTATTAGCATTAGTCTATGACTACCACAACACTTTTTATTAGTATTATAATTATTTTATCATGAATTTGTTGCTATTATTAATTCTACTATTATTATTAAAATTATCACTACAATCATTATATTAAAATTACTATAAAATTATTATTCTATTAGTATTAAAATTTCATTATACTATTGTTGTCGCTATTGGTATTATTAGCATCATTTAACTTAGTATTATTACTAGTACTACTATTATTTTTATTTACTTAATATGGTAATATGCATTTGAAAGAGCTAATTAAATCAAATTTAGGAGCCTAAGAAAATACTAGGAAGAAATGGGCCATTTCAATCCGATTTCGGCTATGGTCAGCCTACTTGAAGCCCAGCCCAATCGCCCAAGAATAATTAGTCCAACAACCCATCTAACACCCTTCTACAACCCAAAAGACCTAAAATAAATTAGGGCTTCCTCCCAAATTCTCTCTCTCTCCAGCGTTGCTTCTCCTTCCTTTGTCATCTTTCCCATTTTAAGAAAACCTTCAATCCCTTTCATCTTCAACCAGAGAAATGTCACACCCATTTCAACAAAGTTATACTCTCTTTCTTCATAGTCAAATCCTTTGATAAAGAGTATAAAAAAGTTTTGTAAAATTCACTGCAACTCTTAAGCAAAGGACGATTTTGTTTGATCTCTTTTCTGCCACATTTTGGACTGATCTCAAACGAGCAGTTTAAATTTCAAACGAGTCTTCAAACACCCGCCCAAAAAATATGAAACCCTAGTTCATCCTCACCTATAAATCATGTAAAGTGTTAGCCAAAGGAGAGATTTTTTTTTCCGAAAAAAAATAAAATTCAGTTCTTACTCTGCTAATATCAAGCTTTACAATCTCCAGAAGACTTCTCAATTTTAGTATCCGTTTCCACATTCTCGACAACTAAGGAGGGGTAGATCTGAGCCCTCAAAGTCCTTGTTCACTGCTCCAAATTAGGTCGGTGTTTTCTTCTTCTTCTTCTTCTTTTCTTCTCCGAATCTAATGGTCTTCAAAGTGTGTTTACGATTTGGTTTGCTTAAGATTTATTTAGTTGTTTGTGTTTTAGATGTCATGAAAACAAGTGCTTTACAGATTTTTGTTTGATTTGATCTATTACAGAAGATGAATTATTGATTATGTATTTTTAGTTTGAGATATTATAAGCTATCTTCTAGGGATTTCCATCTGAGTCATAATTATGTTCTTCTAGGCTATCCATTCCAGTTGAATCTTTTTTTTAATATAAATAACAAACAAGTGTTTTTTGGATTAAGTGTTTGTACAAAAAAATAACAATACTTTGCGCTCTTTAGTTTTATCAAATATATCAGAAAGTATAGATACCATATTTATTATTGTGTATAAGACTTTTCATCACCTAGAAATCGTGTATATAGGTTTAAGTATTGAATCGTACGAATATATAAAAATAAAACCAAACTTTATTCACAAGATGTGTGAGTTCCAATAAGATATGGTGTTAAATTTTTTTTAGTATATATCATGTGTATTAATTCTCCTAAATTTATTGTATTGTTGTTATCTGGAATACATGCCTCTAGATTTTTTTTTTAAAAGAAATTATTATAATAATAATTTATGATCAACTAATGTTAAGACTTTAATAAAATTTATCTGCCGTTGTATTTAAAGGTTTAGTTTGATTGAAAGATAAGATTATTAGTAGCCATGAGATCGAACTATTTATATGTGTTTAAATGGAGTTCCTCACTTTATAATTTAGCTATTTTCATTGCTTATCTTGCTGCTTAGATTCATTTAGCAACGTAGAATTATTATTATAAGATGGAAAATCAAATAACTCTAAGTTTGAATGTGCTAATATTCACACCAGTAAAACAACTTTGTTAAAATGGTAGACCTATTAGCATTTCTTTAGGATTTATTAACTTTACAAGCCTCTGTTAACTTGTTCTCTTGAGTTAACTGCAAGATGTGTAGATTTCTTAAGTTGATTAGACTTTACTACACGAAACTGCTCCACTAATCTCGCATCTTCTATGGTTTCTTTGCATGTACACCTTGGATCAATTTCGAGCCTCAATGTGAGACTCGTTTCCACCATAAAGCCGTCCTCGATGCATTCCTGCCACCGTGTTTCTTTCGCCGACTTGGCCCTTCGGGCTATATAAGAACAATGAAAATGCCAAAGTTAACTTTGGTCCACCGAAAAGGGGGTGACTATTATTATTCTATTTTTAGTTATAATTATATATTTATTAGTGTCAATTTTCCAATTAACTTTGCATGACCATGAAGTATTACTTCAGTTGAAAATCAAATCAGTAACTACACTAGCACTTAGGACGTTGCCTATTTTCAATTTTAGATATCATATTTTATTTACCTTAGTCCTTGAATCCAACTCTAGCTTAGAAGGTATTCATTTATGTACTACATATTTGCCGAATTCAAATGGACCTAGGCATTTTGATTCTATTCATTTTAAAGAACCTATTTTTTAAACTTTTTATCTTAAGTTCACGTGCTGAAAGTTGATGTTCAAACTTGGTTCATTTTATGTCAAATTGTGATTCCAAAATGATTTCATAAATAAAATATGACTCATATAAAGATCGTTGTCTCACTTCAAACTTTTCTTAATTTCTATTCCTCTTATATGTTCTCATCCATAATACAAATCAATTCTTTAAATACTAGCTTATACTTTTAATACTATCATTTAGCTTTAATCAGTTAACTTAAGTCCGGTTGGTAAACCATTATAAAATGGATCTTAAAGGGTGCCTTAAAAACCTTCCCTTTAGATTAATTGAACCCTTACCTAGAATCTTTAGGTAAAATAGGCCATAAAACAAAGTTTGACTTAAGCTTTAAAAAATAGGTGTCCTAATTCACCTTAGAATTAATTAGGTGGCGACTCTCTCTCTTAACATTAATTAAACCTTTAGTTAATAATTAATTCAATAATCACCAATAATTAAAATGGGGTATAACAAATGTCATCTATGAAGACAATGACAAAGGAATCAATATACGGTCTGAACACCCTATTCATCAAGTCCATGAATGATGTTGGGGCATTAGTCAAGCCAAAAGACATCATCAGGAACTCATAATGGCCATATCTCGTACGAAAGGCGGTCTTCGGAACATCTGAAGCCCGAATCTTCAACTGATGATATCCCGATCTCAAATCAATCTTAGAAAACACCTTAGCCCCCCTGCAACTGGTCTAACAAATCATCGATGCGCGGCAAAGGATACTTGTTCTTAATGGTGACCTTGTTAAACTGGCGGTAATCTATGCACATCCACATAGACACATCCTTCTTCTTCACAAATAGAACTGGATCAGCCCACGGCGATACACTCGGTCTGATAAACCCCTTAGTCAACAACTCCTCAAGCTCCTTCTTCAACTCCTTCAGCTCTTTCGGAGCCATGCGGTACGGGGGAATGGAACTAGGCTGAGTGCCTAGAGCTACATCAATGCAGAAATCAATATCACGATCCGGAGGCATGCCCGAAAGGTATGAAGGAAATACATCAACAAACTCTCGAACAACTGGCACTAAATCAATCGTCGGAGACTCGGCGATGGTGTCCCGCACATAGGCAAGATAGGCCAGACAACCCTTCTCGACCATATGTCGAGCTTTTAGGAATGAAATAACCCGGTTGTCTGCACTAACTGAGGAACCTCTCCACTCCAGCCTAGGCGACTCAGGCATGGCTAAAGTAACTATCTTGTCATGGCAATCTAGCACGACATGATAAGGAGATAGCCAATCCATGCCAAGAATAACCTCAAAATCAACCATGTCGAGCAATAGAAGGTCCGCTCTAGTCTCGAACCCACGTAATATAATCACAAAAGACCGATAGACTCGGTTTACCACCACAGAATCGCCCACAGGAGTGGACACATATATAGAAGAACCCAAGGACTCACGAGGAACATCCAGAAAATGAGAAAATAATGCTGAAACATATGAATAAGTGGATCTTGTATCAAATAATACTGAAGCCTCTCTACCACATACTGAGGTGATACCTGTGATCACGGCGTCTGAGGCCACTGCATCTTATCTGGCCGGAATGGAATAGAATCTAGCTGGAGCGCCGGAATACTAAGCTCCACCAGAGTGAACAGGAGCTGGCTGACCTCCCCCTGACTGGTCTCCACCTCTAGGACGACCCCTACCGACCGGTTCTCCACCTCTAGGTGGCCGGACTGCTGGTGTTGGACCCATTGGCTGATAACCCTGCTTCACTGCCTTGCCCCAAAACCTGGGACAATGTCTCCTCATATGACCTGGCTCCCCACACTCGTAACAACCTCCAGGTGCCATAGCCTGCTGCCCCGAAGAGGAACCCTGAATGGCCGGAGGGCGATGTGAACCCTCTGTCATAGCACTGAAGTAGGAACTAGGGGATCTCTGATGACTGGAATACCCGCCAAGTGAACTCTGAATAGCTGAAGGGCGGTAGGAACGCTCTGGCATGGCGCCGAAATGAGGCCTCGCTGGAACACCTCGGGGAGGTGGTGGAGGTGCTGAATATGAAGTCATGCTGGGCTGACTACCGCTAAACTGACCTCTGCCCCTAACTAGGGCACCTCTGAAGTCCCCAGAGAACCTAACCCTCTTGTCCTACCGCCCCTGCTCCCTGCTCCTCAACCGATACCCCTCGATCCTGCGAGCAATCTCTACCACGAGCTGATAAAGAGTACCCATCTCCACCTCGGGCCATGGTGGCCCTAATACCTGGATGCAACCCATCCACAAATCTCCGCACTTTCTCGGCCTCAGTAAGTAATATCATGAGTGCATGGCGAGACAATTCTGAAAATTGGGACTCATAATCTGTCACTGACATTTGTCCCTGCTCTAGCTGCTCAAACTGATACCGCAGCTCTTCCCTCTCAGAGGGTGGAATATATCTTTCTAGAAACATCTGAGTGAACTGCTCCCAAGCGACAAAAGGAGAATCTGCTGGCCTGCTGAGAATGTATGACTGCCACTACCTGCGAGCTCTGCCCTTTAACTGAAAGGTCGTGAAATCCACTCCATGGGACTCCAATATCCTCATATTGTGCAGTCTGTCCCTACACCTGTCCACAAAATCCTGGGCATCCTTGCCTCACTCACCCCCGAAGACTGGAGGGTGCAATCGAGTCCATCTGTCCAATAACTTCTGCAGATCACCGTCCGCAGCTGGTCTGGGCTCAGGTGTTACTACAGGCTGAACCCCACCCACGGGCAGTGTACCCGGGGTATGATGTAGTGTTGATGTCTGGTCTGCAGCCTGGGCAGTAGGGGTCTGGACTCCCCCTCCCGCCTGAGAAGTGGCAAGATCTGCTGGAAATAAACCAGCCTGGGACATGGTGTCCATAAATCTCATCATACAGCCCATGACCTCCTAGAAGCCTGGCGCTGTCATGAAATCCACTAGAGCAGGGTCTGCTGTAGGCACCTTGTCCCGCTCCTCTATAATAGGATCCTCTGGTGGTGGTGCAATTGGAATAGCTCCGGGACGCCCTCGTCCCCTCCCTCGGGTCGGTGCCCTCCCCCGGCCTCTGACGGTGGGGGTAGCGGCATCTCCCGGGTCAGGAACATCGGAAGCACGCGTCCTCACCATCTGTGAGAAAATAGAAGGGTGAGTTTTAGTAAACCATCGACTGCACGATAGAATATGAATAAAGAGAGATTTCTTAACACCCTACAGCCTCCCGAAGATAGATACAGACGTCTCCGTACCGATCCGCAGGACTCTACTTGGTTTGCCCGTGAATTGTGATACCTACGTGAACCTAGAGCTCTGATACCATGTTCTCACGACCCAAAATTCTAACTCAGGTCGTGATGACGCCCAACTGCGGGGTCAGGAAAGCCAACACTCAATTACAAAGGGTTCCTTCTTAATTGATTAAACATATCAACAAAACCAGGTTTTTTTAGAGTTTAAAACATTAACCGAAAGGATAACTAGCCAGTGCTAACCAAGAGCAACCATAAGTAGGCCTGAGCCAATATATATATGTATACAGATCCGTGATCCAAAACAACTACTACGTGTGTGCCAGGAACTAGTGTCACAAGTCATACATGCATACTAACAGGATATACAAGATATAATATATACAGTCCCACTGTATGAAAGGAATAGACGGGAATATAACAAAAGGAACTCCAGGGTGCTGCCTAGGATCGTCAGGGAAAGCAGCTCACTGTGAAGTCAGGTCCAACTATGATCAGAATCTAGCTCCGGTCTGATAACCAGATGCACCAGCCTCAGAACCTATACAATTAAGTACAGAAGCGTAGCATGAGTACATAAATAGATATGTACCCAGTGAGTATCCCGTCTAATCTCGAAGAAGTAGTGACGAGTGGTCGACTTGACACTCACTAAGGTTCAACAGTATAATATAATAGTATATGATGAAAGCGGAAGGTATGTAAGGGAAATAAACAACAAATACATATAAGTCACAAAATCCAAGTAAGTGCTGGAAGTAAATACACAATTACTACTTCATTTCCCCCAAATATATGTCAAATCAATGTCCGTGAAATCACTAACAATCTAGCATGCGCACACGGGGTAAGGACAATAGGTTTGAGCCATAAAATAGCCATATATGTGCATTGCCGAGGGTCGAACGACCCGAACCATAAATGCAACTTTACCATAATCATACTTGCGCACTGTCGAGGGTCGAACATGCCTAATCATAAGTGCGTCTTTCAATCCGCCGTGGCGTACGACCTGCTCCCATGAGAGTGAGGGAAAGTCACACTCCACTCGCGGAATATAAATTGTGAAGCGGTCACATGCACATACAATAATCCTCAACATTTGCTTTCCATAAACAACCTCTTCCAATTACCCAATTCTATAAGATCTCAGGGAAACGATACTACATATAACATGAGTTCATAACATATAATGCATTACAGGAAAGAATACAAGACATGATGTGAGTCTAACTACCCAGACATATCAATAATAGCCGTTACGTACGGACTCCCGTCACTTTGTGCATATGTAGTCCCCGCAAATCAATAACACATAGCATTTAGATCACCTATGGAGACAATTCCCTCTTACAAGGTTAGAAAGGAGACTCATCTCGTGTCAATTCTACCTCCCGGACTAAGAACGCGCCCGAAACTCCAAACTCTACACCTGAGGACTCAAACTAGCCAAATGTTATACAAATACATCAATTTATGCTCGAAGTATGGAAATTCTCCTACTCAATTAGTAAATTCAACATTCTTGAAGAAATTCCGAAATTCACTCCCTGGCCCGCACGCTTGGATTCCAAAAATTCACGAAGGAAACGCTCACCCATAACCTAAGGATCATTAATACATGATTTTTACTTTATTTCATAGCAAATTGACGTGTAATTCTCTAAATTTCCGAAATTCCTAGGTTACTACCCAAATTCATAATTTTCACCAATTTAGTAGCTAGTTTAATTGGTAATTCATGTATTAAACAAAATACTAGGGTATAATTTACTTATCTCTTCAGTAACTAGGTGAATCGGCCCTTCCTCAAACTCCATATGTCGACAATGGTGGAAAAAGATGAAGAAATGGAACAAAATCATGTATTTAAAAGAAGCACACTACCTAACAATGGTTTCGCACCTACGGCTCAAGGACCGCACCTGCGGTCTCGCACCTGCGGAATTGGACGAGGAGGCATGGGCCCGCACCTGCGGAATTGGACGAGGAGGCATGGGCCCGCACTTGCGGAGAGGAGTCCGCACCTGCGAGAAATGGCCTGCCCGCTAGGGGTCGCACCTGCGAGGCTGGGACCGCAGGAGCGGTCCCGCACCTTCTCCTGGGCAACCGCACCTGCGGTCACACCAGAACAGGTGCACCAACAACTATTTTAGCTGGTTTTTGGCCTCGTGTGGTGTCCAGGAGGCACCTGGGCCTACCCGAGCCCCCTTCCAAACATACCAACAAGTCCTAAATCATGATACAGACTTGCTCGAGCCTTCAGAACACTCAAAACAGTGCTAAAACTTAGAATCACCCCTCAAAACCCCTAGAATCAAAACTTAAGAACTTCAAATTCTTGAATTCGATATCAATGCGCCGAACCGACCTATACTACTCGGAATGACACCAAATTTTGCAGGAAAGTCATAAATGACATAACGGAACAATTCATGGCCTTATAATTCCGTTCGGACCTCGATAACACAAAAACACATTCCAAACCAAATTATGAACTTAAGAAAACTCTTATTTCGATATTTGGCGCCGAAACGCCCCCGGGTCATCCTAAACCCACTCCGAACATACGCTAAGTCCGAAATCATCATACAAAGCTGACGGAACTGTCGAAACTCGATTCCGAGGTCATTTGCTAATAATATTGACCGAAGTCAAATTTGGCCAAAAAGGGCTAGCCTTAAGGAACTAAGTGTTCCTATACCACTCTAAACACTTCTGAATCCCGAACCACCCGTCCCCGCAAGTCATAAATCATAATAAGCCGCTATGGAAAGTTTCATTTAGGGAAACGGGGTTCGGATACGCAAAACGACCGGTCGGGTCGTTACATATACCATGACATGTGCAATTATCAATAAACTTCTAGTTTATTATGATATGAGTTTTTATATCTATAAACACCCATTTTATTGTGGTATTCTTTTATTTGTGTAGTACAAACTAGAGAATAAAGCGGGTCGCTTTTCACATACATATTACACATACGTATTACTCCGCTACAAGTTGTAGTAATAGAAGATATTAAATATTTCCTTTATTTATAGTCTCAATATAACCAACCGTTTTCGCGAATACTTTAGAAACTAAATAAGTTCCTTTGAGACTTACTACAACATAATAAATTGACATGATAATCAATTGTATTCCTCCCAGATAGTAATAATTGGCTCTTTTAGAGTTCACAATTAATTTTGTACTACCTTATATTCATCAACATCCATATGGTGAATATCTCTTTTACAGAGAAAGTTATACCATTATGGTCATGGTCAAAATTATATGCAAGATCTGTTTGTTGAATTATTGTCGTCCTTTAATAATCACATTGCCATAATATTTTGTCATAATCACAATAGGTATGTGATCAATGACTATTCATGCCATAATAATGACATTTTTTTAATTTCATCTCAAACCCCTCCTAGAGATGAGTGTGGTATATTCATTACCACTAGCATGTTCATATTCTTCCAAGAATGAATATGTATTCATAAATCACATGTTGTCACATTCACATAATGAATGGACCATAATCATCTATATGTGCTTTACAAAATCTCATATCAAATCCATGACAAATATTACTTTCACAAAGTGAAAGATTATTTTGAGAATCCTTATTATTCTCATTATCACAATGATGGCGATTATAATTTCGTCTATTGCCACATCCACATCCATTGATACCTTTACGGTAATAATTTCGTCTTCTTTCAGACTGATCACATATTGCTATCACATTCTCTTAAGGGGAATGAGAATGAAGCAAATTCAATGGGACGTATTTTCACTTCTTTACCCACAATCATACATGAATTTGATCATGGCAAGACATAGAAATCTACCACTTCGAGGTTATAATTTCTTGCAAACTCTATTAGAGTTATAATCAAAGTTTATTGTCTTTGCTTGCATTTAAAATCAAATTATAGAATTTCAAGAATTTAAAACAAAAAAAATAAAGTAAAATACTTACCTTAAATCCAGAATTTAATCATGAAGTAAGTTCATGGAACAATTGACAATCATTATGCTAAATCTCAAAGTTTCTACTCAATTGGTTAGAGTCGTGCAGTTAACGTGTTATGAAACAATAAAAGAAGAAGAACAATATTGTAGAGAAAGGGAAAGAGGGAATTTTTATTGAATTTTAGGATGAATTACAATGGAATATGACCCCTCTATTTATAGAGAAAGAATGACTTAGCCACCAAGTAAAATCCCTAAGATCTCTCTAAAACATAGACATTCACAATAAATAGAATTTTATTTATAACAGATTAGATATTCAGTATTCATCCTCACACACAAATCATATTTGCCTTTTACCCCTCATCTAGTTCAGTTTTAGCACTTTGTACCCCTATCTTTTTCTATTTGATACTTCGACACTTCTAAAAGCTCATTTTTCCCAATCCATTCATTTAGATAGTATATGGATTGGACTTTATTCGAGTCACAATCACCAAATTTTGTGATTAGATATTCAGGATTCGTCTTCACTCTTCTGGTAATTAGAGATGCAATAATAGTTAGTAGAACTTTGAAAGCTGGATGGATGGCTAAAAAGATGAGCTGAAATAAGTGTATAATGTTATAAAATAACGACTGTAAAGTAAATAAACAAAGGAAAAATATAGAGAGAAACTGATATATTATTGAACTTTCAAACTGATGTACATAATGAACTGAAAACTCCTCTATTTATAGAAGAAAGGAAGCAGCTTCAAGGCTTTTCAGGAAGCAGCTGCAAAGGCTTTTCTCCAGCTACTTGTAAGTTGTCTGCATGAGCTGCTTGCAACTTGCCTGTTTAATAAGAAGCTGCTGCAAATCATTTCATTGAGTTGCTTGCAACCTGCCTGCATCAGCTGCTTGTAGATAAACTTCAACAGAGTACTAAATAGATAATCTTCTTCAGGAAGATTATCTATAGCAGAGTAATAAATGGACATCCACAATATAATAATTCATAACACTCCCCTTTGGATGTTCATTAAAGATAATGTGCCTCGTTAAAACCTTACTAGGAAAAATCCAGTGGGAAAAAAAACCTAGTGAAGGAAAAATAGTATAAATATTTAGAAATACGCATTTCTATCTGCCTCATTAAAAACCTTACAAGAAAAACCTTATGGTAAAAACCTTAGTAAGGAAAAAAGAATACAACACATATTTCACTCCCCCTGATGAAAACCTTGTTTCAAATACTTGAGTCTCCACATTCCAATCTTGTATATCATCTTCTCAAAAGTTGAAGTTGGCAAAGACTTAGTGAACAAATCTGCCAGATTGTCACTTGAACGGATTTTGTTGCACATCAATGTCACCATTTTTCTGAAGATCATGTGTGTAGAATAATTTTGGTGAAATGTGCTTCGTTCTATCTTCTTTTATAAATCCTCCCTTCAATTGGGCTATGCATGCAACATTGTCTTCGTATAAATTTGTGGGCCTTTTCTCACATTCCAAATCACAATTTTCTCAAATAAAATGATTTATTGATCTCAACCATACACATTCCCTACTTGCTTCATGAATAGCTATTATCTCAGCATGATTTTAATAAGTAGCAACAATAGATTATTTTGTGGAGCGCCATGATATGACAGTACCTCCATATGTAAATATGTACCCGGTTTGAGATCGAACTTTATGGGATCAGATAAATAACCCGCATATGCATAACCAATAATATATGCACTATCTTTGTTAGCATAAAACAAACCCATGTCAAGAGTTCCCCTTAAATATCGTAATATATGCTTAATCCCGTTCTAATATCTCCGTGTAGGAGAAGAACTATATCTTGCTAGTAAATTAACAGAAAATGCATGTCAGGACTTGTAGCATTAGCAAGATACATAAGTGCACCAATTGCACTGAGATCGGGTGTTTCAGGACCAAGGAGTTCCTCATTATCTTCTGGAGGTCAGAACGGGTCCTTATTCACTTCAAGTGATCGAAAAACCATTGGTGTACCCAATGAGTGTGTTCTCTCCATGTAAAAGCGTTTTAAGACCCTTTCTATATATGCAATTTGATGGATAAAGATCCCGTCTACTAAATGTTCAATTTGCAGACCAAGACAAAGTTTTATCTTTCCAAGATCTTTCATCTCAAATTCTTTCTTAAGATATTCAATTGACTTTTGGAGCTCTTATGGAGTTCCAACAAGATTTATGTCATCAACATAAACAACAAGTATAACAAATTCTGATGCCACTTTCTTTATAAAAATACATGGACAAATAACATCATTTATGTAACCTTCTTTCAGCAAATATTCATTAAGGCGATTATACCACATGCCCCAGATTGCTTTAAACCGTACAAAGATCTTTGTAATCTGATTGAATACATTTCTCGAGATTTTGGATTTGCTTCTGGCATTTTAAATCCTTCGGGGATTTTTATGTAAATTTCATTATCAAGTGACCCGTACAGATAAGGCGTAACCACATCCATTAGATGTATTTCAAGGCTTTCACGTAAGGCTAAACTGACGAGATATCGAAATGTTATGGCATCCATACCGGGTGAATATGTTTCTTCATAATCGACTCTAGGTCGTTGTGAGAATCCTTGTGCGACAAGGAGAGCCTTGTATATTTCAACTTCATCTTTATCATTCTTTTTCCGCACAAAAACCCATTTATGACCAACTGGCTTTATACCATCAGGTGTTTGGACTACTGGTCCAAAGACCTTTCTTTTAGCAAGTGACTTCAATTCCGATTGAATAGCCTCTTGCCATTTTGGCCAATCAGATCTTTGTCGATATTATTCGACAGATCGGGGTTCAAGATCTTCACTATCTTGCATAATGTTTAGTGCAACATTATATGCAAAAATATTATCCATCACTATTTCAGATCGATTTAAATTAATCCCATCACCAGTAGAACTTAATAGAAGTTCCTCACTCACTTGAGTCTCGGGTTCATTGATTTCTTCAGGAATCTCAGAACTAACCACATCTTGGGTCTCTTCAGGAGATCCCTTCATAGTATTATTTTTATCATTTGTCGATTTTCTTTTTCTAGGATTTCGTTCCTTAGAACCCAAAGGCCTACTACGCTTCAGGTGTGCTTTGGGTTTACTAGCTATGATGCTAGTAGATGGTAATACTGGGACATCAATTCGGATAGGCACATTCTCTGCAGGGATATGTGACTTAGTTATCCTTTTCAAATAAGTAAATGCGTATGGCATTTGATTTGCTATATTCTATAAATGGATGATCTTCTGGACCTCCTGATTACATATAGGGGTACATGGATCATAATGAGATAATGATGAAACTTTTCACACAATTTCTCTTTTGATTTCCTTTTTCTCTCCCCCTAATTGTGGGAAATTTATTTCATTAAATCGATAATCTGCAAATCGAGCAGTAAATAAATCTCCCGTCAATGGTTCAAGATAGCGAATAATATAGGGTGATTCAAACCCAATATATATTCATAACCTTCTTTGTGGGACCATCTTACTACGTTGTGGTGGTGCTATTGGCACATATACATCACATCCAAAAATTTGTAGATGGACAATATTTGGTTCATGACCAAAAACTAATTATGACGGAGAATATTTATTATAATGTGTTGGTCTGAGACGAATAAGTGATGCTGCATGCAAGATAGCATGGCCCCAAACTGTAGTGGGCAATTTTGTTTTCATAAATAGTGTTCTTGCTATCAATTGCATGCGTTTAATAAAGGACTCTGTAAGGCCATTTTGAGTATGAACATAAGCCACATGATGTTCAACTTTTATCCCAACTGATAGACAATAATCATCAAAAGCTTGAGATGAGAATTCTCCAGCATTATCAAGGCAAATAGCCTTTATAGGATAATTTGGGAATTGTGTCCTTAATCGAATTATTTGGGCTAATAGCTTTGCAAACGCCAGGTTGCGAGATGATAGTAGGCACACATGAGACCATCTTGAAGATGCATATATTAGGACCATAAAATATTTAAACAACCCACTTGGTGGGTGAATAGGTCCACATATATTCCCATGTATACGCTCTAAAATGGCAGGAGATTCCATTCTAACCTTCATTGGTGATGGTCTAGTGATCATTTTGCCTTGATAACAAGCATCACAAGAAAATTCATCATTTGTAAGAATCTTCAGACTTTTTAGTGGATGCCCACTTGAATTTTTAATAATTCGTCTCATCATTTTTTATCCAGGATGGCCCAAACGGTCATGCCAAAGCACAAAAGTATTTGAATCAGTAAACTTCTGGTTTACAATAGAGTGTGCTTCAATTGTACTGATCTTTGAATAGTATAAGCCAGAAGATAAAGTTGGTAACTTTTCTACAATGTATTTCTGGCCAGAAATATTCTTTGTAATATAAAGATATTCCACGTTCATTTCATTTACTGTCTCAACATGATACCCATTTCGGCGGATATCTATAAAACTCACAAGTTTATTCGGGACTTGGAGGAGAATGATGCATTATTTATAATAATTTTTGTTCCCTTAGACAGAAATACAGTAGCTCTTCCGGAGCCTTCAATCAAACTTATATTACCAGAAATTGTAGAAACATTTGTTTTTTTTCATATGCAAATAAGAAAAGTATTTCTGATATTTGAATATGGCATGAGTTGTTCCACTTTCAATTACACAAATATCTTCATGATTGGTCTTTGATCCAAACATAATTTGAGGATTATTCATATTCTTCAAAACGACATAAACAAAATATATTATAATAAACATTATTATCAAAGCATAACTTTCACTACATAATCATACTATCTACTACAAACAACAAAAATTAAAATATTTACATTTCTACATATTCATCAACGATTACATGACTTGTTTCTCCTTCTGGGAGTGCAAAGTAATCATCGACATCCAAATGCATGAAGTCTAACTTATCTTCAGAAATAAAATTTGTTTCAGCAATTTTGTCTGTCTTCTTCAGGGAGGCTTGATAAAGCTCAACCAGGTGCTTTGGCGTACGACATGTACGTGACCAGTGCCTTTTTCCGCCACATCTATAGCATGTAATTTCTGCATTTATTGCTTGCACCGCTTCATGCGTTTGTTCCTTCCTTTTCCACTGCCGGTGGTGAGGAGGGTTCTTTGGTGCATTATTATTACCATAATTATAGTTTCTTCCCCGACCACAGCCATGACCACGACTGGGGCCACGACCTCTTCTACGCTTAGCTTGGTGGAAGTTCGTCTCATTCACTTCAGGGAATGGACAAGAACCAGGTGGTCGGCTTTCATGATTTTTCATTAATAGTCCATTATGCTGCTCGACTACAAGAAGATGTGAGATAAGTTCAGAATACTTTTTGAATCCCATCTCTCGATATTGCTGCTGCATGAGCATATTCGAGGCATGAAAAGTGGTGAAAGTTTTCTCTAACATATCATGACCAGTAATATTATCACCACATAATTTTAATTGGGAAATAATCCTGAACATAGCAGAATTATACTCACTGATAGATTTAAAATCTTGTAGTCTTAGATGAGTGGAAGATCGACCATCTTCAGGTGGTCATTTCTATCTTTCATATTATTCCACAATATGACTAGATCTTTGACAGTAAGATATTTCATTTTCAGGCCCTCATCAAGGTGATGGTGTAGGAATAACAACATCAAGCACCCAAGACATGTAGCTTTTTCCCGATATATCCAGGCTACAAATTCAAGTTTAGAAAGATTTGACATTATTTAGAAAAAAAAAGTTCGTACCTCTGATACTTTCAAAGTATTTGCTCGAGATGGCAGAGCCTCGTGCTGATAACGTGTTATAAAAGAGCGATTGTAAAGTAAATAAACTAAAGACAAATATAGAGAGAAACTGATATATTATTCAACTTTCAAACTGATGTACATAATGAACTGAAAACTCCTCTATTTATAGAAGAAAGGAAGCAGTTGCGAGGTTTCTAGGAAGCAACTGCAAGGCTTTTCTTCAGCTGCTTGTAAGCTGTCTGCATGAGTTGCTTGCAACCAGCCTGTTTAATAAGAAGCTGCTGCAAATCATTTCATTGAGTTGCTTGCAACGTGCCTGCATCAGCTGCTTGTAGATAAACTTAAACATAATATTAAATGGATAATCTTTTTCAGGAAAATTATCTATAGCGGAGTAATAAATGAACATCCACAATATAATAATTTCATAACATATAAGTGTTTTATTATTATTATTTTTACATGATTAACAGAAAATTAGAACTCCACTTACGTTTACCAAGTATAATTGGTCTAAAAGTTCATACAAAAGATTAAGATTGTGAGGTTAAATTTCTCTAAAAATCATGGCAGACTAAAAAATCTATTAGATGCTAATGGTTAGTGTAACCACTAAGAAGGCAAAAGTGGAGAAGAGACTAAACCACATTAACTATCATAGAAACTAATTGTGACGAATCCTTTTGAAAATATAGCTAACTCCATTAGTCTAGCATCAAGATGTGTTGGATTTGGCCAGTTTAAGAAGCAGCAAAATGCAGTTGCAGTCAAAACAGAAAATAATGAAGGAAAAAAACGTGGACGGCAGGATTCGAACCTGCGCGGGCAAAGCCCACATGATTTCTAGTCATGCCCGATAACCACTCCGGCACGTCCACCTTTTGTTTTAAGAGCCTCTTTTCTATCTTTTCTATAACTTTCTACACTTGTCCATATATCCGAGAGAAACATTTCATGAACTTCTGATCCACACACGCACACACACACACAGACCTGTGAAGAATGGCGAATCAGAAAAGGGTTCTCTTACTATGTGGAGATTACGTTGAAGACTACGAGGTGTTTGCTGCTTCATCTTTTTCCCTCAGTTCTTGATTTCTAGTCTGTCGTTGGACAATACTAATTAGAATGATTAACGGGTACTGATTTTCTTTTCGTTCAGGTGATGGTACCGTTTCAAGCTCTGCTAGCCTATGGAGTAGCCGTTGATGCAGTTTGTCCTGGTAAGAAAGCCGGTGACATTTGCCGTACTGCTGTCCATCAGCTTTCTGGTCACCAGGTCCGTCTATCTTCCCTATTAATTTGAATCTGCTTAGTTCTTATTCCTAGTATATTTATTTGCTAAATTTTGGTGGAATTTTAGTTATTTAATCATTAGAACTTACCCTTCTGTGTCTGCCCCATTGGCTAGTACCTGATTGTGATTAAAGATTAAACTTGATGTGTTCTCTCATTGTTCTGAGCTTTACTCAGTGTTTTCGGTTTAAATTAGTTTATACCCATCATTCCAAATCTCACAAGGTTCAGGCTTTTTGAATTATGACATTTGAATTTAAGGAAATAAAGGAGCTTTCATTGCCCATGGGCATATAACTTATGATACTGGGATGAAACTCCCCTCCATTTTCTATTATCTCCATTTCCCCAAGTTTCTAATTGGATTGATGACACATGTCCCCTTTTAATGTTAATGGTATAGATTTAATTAACTAAAAATAGGTCTAAATCATGGTTAGAATAATAGATACCAATTATATAATTTTCAGAAGTTTTTATATTTTCTCCTACAAACTCCTTCAATTATCCAAGAAAAAAACACCGAAAATCCTGCTACACAATATTTTTTTTGCAGATTCTTACCGTGAATATTACATTTTCTGGAGATCAATGACACAACAAATTCATCTAAAAAAGAACACCTTAAAATTTAAACAAGAACAGAAAAAAAAAAGAGAACGAAAAATTAAAACAGTAAAATTTCATTTTTCCTGGAAATAAATTAAGGATGAGATAACGAAGAATTATTTAAAGATTACCTTAGTAATTCAATAATTCTGAGGAATTGCATTATTATATACCATAGCACTACAATTTTGAATCCTCATACAAGAATGCATGCAATCAAGTTCCTAAAATATTTGTTTAAAATTTTCAGCTAGCTTCTTTCCTCTTTTAATTCCCAGCCCCTCACCCTCACACCTAAAGACAAAGAGAAAATTACAAAGAAAAAAAGAAAATTACAAGCTGTATATTTTTTTATTTATCTATTATGCATGAAAGTTTGTGTGTTATTTAAATTCTGAACATAGAGTTAACTCCTTTCTATTTTGCTAGAATCGTGGGATGGCCAAAAAAATTTGGGAGTAAATATATATAAATATCTGTTATATTATTCATGGTTAAGACCTATTTTTAGTAAATGAAATCTAAACCATTAATATTAAAAAGGGATATATGCCATCCATCCAAGTAGGAACTTGGGGAAATGGAGATAATAGGAAATGGACAGGAGTTGTATCCATGATACTGGGGTATTTAAGTGCATTTTTTTAGCCTTAAGCAAGTGATGATGTGTCTCTAAGTATGCCTAGACCACTTAACTCAGGATAATTTACAGCTGAGGGCAAGAGAAGGAGAGTGATTTTTTTGTGGACCTACTTTTTGTTGCTGCACAAGTTGGCTGGATATGAGCCGGGTCAATTGGAATACAGTCAGACCTCTCTAGTCTCTATAACAACATCCCTATATAACAGTCATTCACTATAAAAATCTAGTTTTTCTCCGATGTTATATTTTCTCTCTGTAACAACTTTCTACCTATAACAGCAACAACCATCTATGACAGTACGCTTTTTGTAAAATTACCCCTCTATAACAGCCATGTAGATTTTCTAAGATTATTATTAATAATAATTCTACATATTTTAATCAAATATTTTATAATTTAGTATAAAACTTATAATACAAATATATATCTTAAAGATAACAGGACGTTCCATGAAAATATGCACATTATTATTATGTTTTTTGAAGATCTTCAAATGATATATTTTTCATTAGAAAAATGCTAAAAGATACTTAAAAGATTCAATTGTTAAGCTCTTAGATTGACTTCAAGGAAAAAGCAATTCGATATCCTTTTGTTGAAAGTTTGGATGCAAATCTTCGCCGATTCAAGCGTTATACCGGTAGTAAGAGACAAGAATCTAAGAAACAAGCTACAATTATGGAGTTCTTCCATCAATCTTGAAAGATTTAATTGTGTGCCTTAGAGTTTAAATGTTTGTACGTTTAGTTATGAATTTTTTTAATAACGTATTAGATTTCTTTAGCATTTGATTCGTGAAATATTCATATCTTTTGAGATTTTGAATTTAATTTTTTTTAACCTTTATATGTAATACTAAAAAAAATTAATTTTTGGATAATTTTTGTCTACAACAGCCAAAATATATTCAAACGCCAAATGTTGTTATAGGTGTATAACAATCATTCACTATAAAAGAAAAAAAGTTTCGGAACAAACGATGTTGTTATAGAGAGGTTTGACTGAACTAGTTTTTATACAATTTCCAGCAATTCCTTAACCAAATTTTATGTCTATAGGCTATACCCACTTGCGCACATGTGTTTATGCATTAGCACTCATCAGTTATTTCATTATAGAATTTAAATTGTGATTGTATTAACATTTTCGTGGACATATAGTTTTGTTTAATTTTAGAATTGTTTCAGACATATTCAGAGTCCCAGGGACACAATTTTGCTCTTAATGCAACCTTTGATGAAATAGAGGCTACAAGCTATGATGGCTTGGTTATACCAGGAGGACGTGCTCCAGAATATCTAGCCATGAATGAATCTGTGTTGGACTTGGTGAAAAGTTTTGCCAACTCTAAAAAGCCAGTTGCCTCTATCTGTCATGGACAATTGATCCTGGCTGCTGCAGATGTGGTCAGAGGTCGAAAGTGCACAGCTTTTCCTGCTGTAAAACCGGTACTACTTGCTGCTGGTGCCCATTGGGAAGAACCAGAGACTATGGCTTCATGTACCATCGACGGTAATCTTATCACTGGACCTACTTATGAAGGTCATCCTGAATTCATCCGACTCTTTGTCAAGGCACTTGGTGGCAGCATAGTTGGTTCTGGTAAAAGAATCCTATTTCTATGTGGGGTAAGTTGTGATCATGTAACATTATTTTGTTTTAGCCGAGAGAATTTGACATGCTTAGTTTCGAATTGCATTTTACTGGTAATGGTAGTATATGTATTACTGTAAAAATTGTGGTATAACTTAAGAGCTTTAACACCACGTCTCATCCCAATTGTTGTAGAAGAACGGACATATGTGATCGTCATTCTCAAAAAGAAGAACAGATACGAATGTAATCCTCCTAAATATAGCTGGTTATGTTGCTATATAGGTGACAGAAATCTTTCTCTATGAAACTTCCAATGTGTGCCATAACATTCTCTCTTTATTTTAATTCGATTTGGTTGTGTCATATTTATGCTTGCCGCATGCTGGTGAGGCATCAGATAATCTCCTGATGTTTGAAATGTCATCAGTGTTGTCAAAGGCGCGCTTAAGCCCTGAAGCGAGGCTCAAAAGACGTTCAGCGCTTCGCCTCGCTTTGTGGGCGCTTTAGTGTCGCATCAAAGCTCTGAGGCATACTCTTCCTTGCCAATGAGTGTTATCTTGAAAAGGCGATCTTAAACAATTGATATTTCACTTCATCATGATTCTTTTTTCAATTTTTTTGTCCATATAATTTTTATTCATGCTTATAGTGAATTCATTAAAGCCCATGCGTTATTTCGCTTTGTTCTTAAGGCCCCACACTTATTCGTTGTTGTTATTTTTTTTCTGGCATCTTTTGTTGTTACATGCCTTTTCTTTTGTTTCTCTTCTGATATTGTTATCTCTCTTGTTGAGCCGAGAGTCTCCGGGAAACAACCTCTCTACCCTTTTCGGAGTAGGGGTAAGGTCTGCGTACACTCTACTCTCCCCAGACCTCACTAGTGGGATTTTACTGAGTTTTTTCTTGTTGTTGTTGTTGTTGTGCTTAAGGCCCCAACGGTCCTTAGAGCATTTTTGCGCTTTTCGCCTTTGATAACACTGAACGTCATGTCTGCATAGATAAGAAAGAGCCCAGTTTAACCTGTCATCTTAAGTTTGATTATATGGATTGATTATTTGTCAAGCTGTTACTTAGCTGTGGTAGTGTGTGCTCCTATGTCCCATGGAGTATTTGTTGAAGAGGATGAGGTTTAGACTGCTATGAACTCTGAGAGATCGAATAAGATTTTTTTTTTCATGATTTATGCCTGTATGAGATGCATGTAGTTGTCAGAGTAATTCAAAAGTAATACGTTCTACGTTTATGGTGTAATCAAAATTTAGGAATTGTGAGAATGAAGATAATTAGGTGCACCTATGGGTGTCATCACTGAAGTTGGAATGTACCATGTGAGATTAGTTGCAAATACCAGTAGGGGCAAAAAAATGTTCTTCGCATATGCAGAAGCTACTCATCAAATTTCATAGGTAAACTGTTCTATTTTATTTAGCAACTAATCTTACTCCCTTGTGTCTATATTCTTGGGGTTGTAGGACTTCATGGAAGACTATGAAGTGATGGTACCTTTTCAGTCCCTCCAAGCTCTTGAATGCCATGTTGATGCTGTTTGCCCCAAAAAGAAAGCTGGTGATAAATGCCCCACGGCTGTGCATGATTTTGAAGGTGACCAGACTTATAGTGAGAAGCCAGGTCATGATTTTACCCTAAATGCTAATTTTGGAAGTGTGGATGCTTCAAGCTATGATGGACTTGTAATTCCTGGAGGCCGAGCTCCAGAATATCTTGCCCTGGATGATGCTGTTATCAAGTTGGTAAAGGAATTTATGGAGTCCAAAAAACCAGTTGCATCAATCTGCCATGGCCAACAGATTCTATCTGCTGCTGGTGTTCTCAAGGTAACTCTCTTAACATCGTTTAATATTGAAGTTACACAGCTTGATGCATGCATGATATTTCAGCTATTCCCCTTTTCTACCAAAGACAGCAAAGTCAACAATGGGAAAAAGAAGAAAAGCAAGCAACCGATTTTCAGGAACTTTACATGCTATCCGCAAATAACTCCAAGGATAATATGTTATGCAGAATATTGATCTCAATAATCATACGCTGTAATTAGAACATGTCAATGGGAATGTTAACTGCCGTATACTTCAGAAATGAAATAACATGGAATCATGCGTTGTTAACGTGTGTGTGCATACTCTAATCTGTGTTCATTAAACAACTACAGGGGAAGAAGTGTACTGCATACCCTGCTGTAAAACTTAATGTTGTTCTGGGAGGGGGAACATGGTTAGAACCAGAACCAATAGATCGTTGCTTTACCGACGGACATTTAGTGACAGGAGCAGCATGGCCAGGTCATCCAGAGTTTATTTCTCAGTTCATGGCATTGCTTGGAGTGCATGTAAAATTTTGAGCTGCTTGTTTCAGATGTTCGGTATGTTAGCTTTTGTGAGTTCGAATGTATCCTAATAACAGATTAAGAAGTGCTTTTTTGATGTACCTTAATGTTTACCTGTAAAATAACCAATAAAACTACTTGTGGTTCTCTGCTTTGAAGCGCACACGATAAGGAACTTCTGGTATTGAGGAAAGTGAGACGTTAAATCCACTTCTGATTTCAGGATAAAGATTCTGACTTATTTTTTTTTTCATTTTAACTTTTCCAAAAACATGTTAGCGCTTTAATATTATTTAAGTGCAGGTAATAACTATTGAAACATCATCCATGACTGCTTGCCCTTGGTCAATTAGAAAGGAATTGGAAAGTTCCTGCAGCTTTGCACTTAATTTGAGTGTAGTCTGGCAGCGTGTACATAGGTCGGGTTGGTTCAAGTTTTTCAATTATCAGACAAACCAAATTTTTTGGATTTTTAAATCTATAAATCAAATCAAACTAACAAAAGTCGGGTTTTGTCAATCTCGATTTTTTTTCGGGTTTTTAAATTTTCTCGGGTTTTCTCCGACAAAATCTCCGTAGTATAAAATTTATAATTTGTGTTCTAATATTTCTTAGGTCCTAGCAGGATAAAACTATATAAGATGTTACCCAATAAAATACTTACAAAATAATATGAGACGAGGCATGATTTATACTAAAATACTCAACAAATTGCATAAAATAAATATTGCTAATTAATAAACCATAAAAATAAACATAATTTAAATGTATTAAATCATGTTAAAATAAGTACGACTAATAAGAACTAAGTATTAATTACATGAGTAAATAATATTAAAAGTTATGCATTTTCACTATCTAAACTAATGAAAAACTAAGAAAATAAATAATTCAATAATATTGTCATTCCTAATTTTGAATTGAAAATTTTTATTAGCATTTTCATTGATTTGATTTTGCTTTGGACTTTACTTGAATCACTAACTTTTATGGCCTATAAAACATATTTGACCAGTTCTAAGTCCAAGTTTGAAATAATACATTAAAAGAGAGAATTTTTTTATAAATTACATTACAATAATTATTTTTATGTATAAAATATTTTAAAACTTGTATATATATGTAAAGTCGGGTTGATTTGGTTTCGATTTGACTTTTTTTTAGTTAAAGCCAAACCAAGCTAATTATGTTGGGGTTTTTTTTTTAACACCAAACCAAATCAAATCAAACCATAATCGGAACTTTTTTCGGTTTGACTCGGATTATCGCTTTGATGCGGTGTGTTAATTCTTGATACACCCATATACTCTGGATATTCGTCCTTAATTTTTATATTGCAAAACTGAGCAAATTATATTCTATGGTCTGCTGTCCTACCTTAATAAAGTACTACCTAAATAAAATGGCAGTGGTTGTTTCTTGACTACCTTTTAGCACTTTCCACTCAAGTTCATTTCAGACTGTGTTTTTAAATTTAATACTATCATATTTGAAGTTCAAAGTGGCACTTAGCAATAAATCATATTGACCGGGGGCAGATGTAGCTAAGGAATACCGGGTTAATTTTAAAATTTATGTGTAAAAATCTTAAATGATAATTGATAGAGCTTAAAATTTATGGGTTTAACCGTTAAAATTTTAAATATTAAATATATTGTATTTTCTAAGTTATAGTTCAAACCTACTATTTGTTGTGGTTTTATTATATTTTTATATTTGCATGGAAAGTGAGATGAACTGGATTGCATAACACTTCATCCGCTCCTGGATCAGAGTATGTTTCAAATTTACTATGTATGAATTTGCTCATGATGAGTTGTGTTTTGTTTTGATGACCTAACAAACTTTTATGTGAAGAACCAAGTCGAGGACCTAATGCATATACAACATCACAAGTCATCTATGTCTCCAAGAATTCCGGATCATACATTGCTGAATAAGGACTCACAGATTCAAGAACAAGTCAACTTGACAGCTGTAAAAAGTTGTGACTGAAAAGTGACCGGTTGTCACTGTTCACGCTACAGTGTAGCAACAGTGCAGTAGCCACTTCCTTGTGGTTGAGCCTTGTACCCTCAAGACATTGAGCATCCTTCTTGGGATGTGCAATGTATGAGAATATCTTGAAGCAAAAAGAACAATACTTTCTAACTTGAGAAATTACCAAGAACATTCAAGCATTAAGTGCTCTCAAGCATTAAAGACTCAAGAGCTTCAAGAGCAAGAAGACAACTCCACTAAGGCCTACACAACGTGTTCATCAAGTATTGATATTGTCCTTAGTTGAGTTGTAATCTTGTATTTTATTTTTATTGTATCCTACTAGCTTTTGTAGAAGCAACTAGTTAGGAACCTTTAATCTCTCATTCACTAAATTGTTGTGTGGCTAAGGTTAGTCATATGTCAAAAGTCTTTGTAACTAGATAGTAACAAAGTGGCTTGTAAGAGTGTTTACAAGTTAGTGTGTTGAAGTCTTTGTAAGGTTGCCTTTCAAAGTGGCTTGTAATAGTTTAGATTACAAGTTAGTGAAGTTGAAATCCTACAAGTGTAGGTCGTGGTTTTTGTCCCCTTGAGTGGGATTTTTCCACGTAAAAATCCCTTGTCTCTTTACTTGTCTTTCTAACTCTTAACTCTCTGGTAACCAGTAGAGGACCTGGTACCTCTACTGTTTGGTGGGCTCTTAAGAACTATCATTTGGTATCAAAGCGGGTTCTTTTCTAAATGGTTAATACCAAGAAAGGATCTGTAATGGCTGCTCCACCAAACTTCGAAGAGGGACAGTCAACATATCGACCTCCAAGGTTCAATGGTCAATACTATGGGTGGTGGAAGACTCGCATGCACGACTTCATCATGGATGAAGATTCAGAGTTATGGGACATCATTTGTGATGGACCTCATGTTCTTATGCACAAGGTGGGAGAGGTTGAATTGTTGGTGCCAAAAACAAGACTGGATTATAATGATGCCGATAGAAAAGCTGTGGAAAAGAACTATCGTGCCAAGAAAATTCTAGTGTGTGGAATAGGACCGGATGAATATAACAGAATTTCTGCTTGTCATTCTGCTAAAGCAATCTGGGAAGCCCTGCAGACAGCCCACGAAGGAACAACACAAGTAAAGCAATCAAAGATAGACATGCTCACTACCGAGTATGAGCTGTTCAAGATGAAGGAAGATGAAAATATACAAGACATGCATACCAGGTTCACTTCCATCATCAACGAGCTTCACTCTCTAGGAGAGATCATTCCCATAAACAAGCTAGTAGTACGAAAAATCCTAAGTGTTCTACCTAGTTCCTGGGAAAGCAAAGTAAATGCCATCACTGAGGCAAAGGACTTGCAAATCCTAACAATGGATGAGTTGATTGGGAACCTGAAAACTTACGAGATGAAAAGGAAAAATGACAGTGAAAGAAGAGAGCCCAAAAAGGAGAAGAACCTGGTTCTCCAAGCTGAAAATCAAGAGTCAAGTGAGGAAGATCATGACATGGCCTATCTCACCAAGAGATTTCAGAAGATGGTTCAAAGGAATGACGGAATACCAAGAAGAGGCAGCTCAAGCAAGCCTAGGAACCATGACTTGTGTCATAAGTGTGGTAAGCCAGGTCACTTCATAAAAAAATGTCCGCTACTGAAACAAGATACCTACAAATTCAACATGGACAAAGCTCTAAACAGGAACCAGGTTCCAGAGAGGAGATTCAGTAGGAAGAGTGCAGCTGACAATGTTGTAAGGCAAGCCCTTGCCGCTTGGGGAGATTCATCCAGTGAATCAGAGGAGGAACCTGAAGCAGAAGAAGAAGAAGAAGATGACACAGAAGAGGTAAATTTCAGGGATGTTCAGAGAAATATGAAATCCTACTCTCCTAAAAAATTCTTGTCCTTGTCTAACGTTCTTATTGATACATACTATGTCTTAGTCGAAGATAAGGACCTTTTGACCACTGAACTAGGAGAAGTAGAACAAACTAGAGATGACCTATTAATGGTAGTAGAGGATCTAAAGAACACCTTAGGTAATCTTGAAAAAGAAAAGAGAGAATATAGGACTGCAGTGATGAGAGACTTGAAAGAAAAAACTGAAAGCTTAGGTCTTGATAAAACTAGGTTGAATGAAAGATTAAATGCTGTAGAACATGAAAGAAATAACCTTCAAGATAAAATCTCATGTCTAGAGGAAACCATCCAGGAGCTCAGACTAGAACCTGGTCCATCAAGTGTAGAAAAAGGAAAGGAAATAGCTAGTGAAAGGTATGTCACACTTGAGAAAGATTTGAATGAAGCAAGAGTAAGTCTGTGTAGGGAGTTAGAGAAAAACAAAGAGCTTCATGTTGAATTAAGTAAAGTGAAATCTGACTTAAAGAAGTCTCTAAACTGGACATGGTCGTCAGATGCTGTCAATGCCATGTACTTTAACAATAGTGGAAGTAGGCAGGGAATTGGATTCCAAAAGGAGAAGACTCCTTACAATCCTCACAGCAAATATGTCACAGTCCCTGAAAATTGGCTTTGTACTCATTGTGGGAACAATGGACACTTCAAAGAAAACTGTCCAGTTAGAGACCAGTCAGTTAGGAAAAATAAAATATTTGCAGTCAGGCGAAAACTTGAGCAGGGACTCGGTCCCAGCAAGAAACACAAAATCCTGCCAGCATGGACTAGAAGAGTTCTCATTCACCCATTTCCAAATTACAAGGGACCCAAACTTGTTTGGGTTCCTAAATCTAACCACTAACTTGCATGTGCAGGGATCAGCGAGGGAAAGTGGACTACAGTGGATCATGGACAGTGGATGCTCAAAGCATATGACTGGAAATACTATGGATTTTCTCTCACTGAAGGCCCTGCAAGGAGGGGATGTATCCTTTGGAAATGGAAAGAAAGGCTACATCCTTGGTGTTGGAAGAGTTGGAAGATCACTGGAACACTCAATAGAAAACGTTTACTATGTGAACGGACTAAAATACAGTCTTTTGAGTGTTTCACAAATCCGTGATAAAGGAAATAAGGTGGATTTTTTGTCAAAAACATGCGCTGTTACAAGTCTAGTAACTGGAGAGGTGGTGCTGATAGCCAAAAGGTACAAAAACATCTATGTTGCTGATTTCAAATCTCTGGAAGCAGGTGAGATGAATTGCCTAAAGGCAATTGAAGATGATGTTGAACTTTGGCATAGAAGACTAGGGCATGCCAGTTTCTCTCTGTTAAACAAATTGATAAAGAGGGACCTGGTTCGTTGTCTGCCAACGTCAAAATTCAAAGACCACAAAGTATGTGATGCATGTGCAAAAGAGAAACATGTAAGGTCATCCTTTAAACCAAAGAACGATGTCAACACATCCAGGCCTCTTGAACTCTTCCATATGGATCTATGTGGACCAATGAGAATTGCAAGTAGGGGTGGAAAGAGATACATTTTTGTGATTGTGGATGACTACTCCAGATTCACTTGGACACTGTTTCTTCGATCAAAAGACGAGACATTTGAGATATTTGTGGCCTTTGTTAAAAGAATTCAAGTGAAAATGAACATAAAGGTAGCTTGCATCAGATCTGATCATGGAACGGAGTTTGACAATGCAAGATTTGATGAATTTTGTATTGAGAATGGAATTACACATAATTTCTCAGCTCCAAGGACTCCTCAGCAAAATGGTGTGGTAGAACGGAAGAACAGGACCTTGGAAGACATGGCTCGAACGATGCTCATAGACAGTAGGATTGCAAAGAATTTCTGGGCTGAGGCAATCAACACAACGTGCTACTTGGTGAACAGGTGCATGATCAGGTCCTTTCTGAACAAAACTCCTTATGAACTGCTCAATGGAAGAAAGCCCAAGGTAACTCATCTAAGGGCTTTTGGCTGCAAATGCTACGTGTTGAATAATGGGAAGGATCAGCTGGGAAAATTTGATGCCAAGAGTGATGAAAGAATTTTTCTGGGCTACTCCTCTCAAAGCAAAACATGCAAAGTGTTCAATAAAAGAACTCAGTGTGTGGAAGAGAGTGTTCATGTAATCTTCAATGAATCTCCATTCTCAACCAAGGATAACAATGGTGATGATCAAGACAATGACCATTTTTGGTTCGAGGAGAAATCTCTGATGTGTCAAATGGGAAGGTTGACATGCTGAGTCAAACAAAGGAGACATTGGAAGACAACTCAACACTTTCCTCAGGACTTCAGGAGGAACCTGGTACCCCTATCTCTCCCACAGAAGCTGAGGAAAGAGTTGAAGATGCAGTGGAAATCACTCCTCAAGCTGCAGAATAGGAATCACAGGGAAGCCTAACCAACATGCCAAGTACCTCTACCAATCAGATTCAGGTTCCAAATTGGAAACATAAAAGCTCTCACCCACTTGATAACATAATCACCCCTCTTGATTTTGGAATTCAAACCAGATCAAAAACCAGAAATTGCTTAGCCTTCTCAGCCTTTCTGTCCCAAATTGAACCTAAAAATATTAAGGAAGCTCTAAAGGACGCTGGTTGGATTGTGGCTATGCAAGAGGAGCTCCACCAGTTTGAGAGAAATAAGGGTTGGCACTTGGTACCTCGACCCTCAGGTAGAACCATCATAGGAACCAGGTGGGTGTTCAGGAACAAGATGGATGAGAATGGGAAGACTACTAGAAACAAAGCAAGGCTGGTGGTTCAAGGCTACAATCAAGAAGAAGGGATTGATTATGATGAAACATTTGCTCCAGTTGCTCGTATGGAAGCCATTCGAATTCTCATTGCCTTTGCATCCCATATGGAATTCACCTTGTTCCAAATGGATGTGAAGAGTGCATTCTTAAATGGTTATCTCAAGGAAGAAGTGTATGTCAAGCAACCCCCTGGGTTTGAAAGCCATGTTCATCCAGAACATGTGTTCAAGTTAGACAAAACTCTGTATGGATTGAAGCAAGCCCCTAGAGCGTGGTATGAAAGGCTATCAAAGTTTCTACTCGACAATGGTTTTACTATAGGGAAGATAGACAACACCTTGTTTCTGAAGAAATGAGGAAGGAACCTTCTCATTGTCCAGGTCTATGTGGATGGCATTATTTTTGGAGCCACAGCAGACTCTCTGTGTAATGAGTTTGCAACGCTTATGGGAAGTGAGTTCGAAATGAGCATGATGGGGGACCTGAACTTCTTCCTGGGTCTTCAAGTCAAACAGTCTATCAAGGGCACGTGCATCAGTCAGCAGAAAAGGAACTACTCAAAAGGTTTGATATGGAGGCTTCCAAGGTTATTGACACACCCATTGCAGTGGCCACCAAACTTGACATGGATGATGCTGGCACCCCTGTAAATCAAACCATGTATAGAGGGATCATTGGATCACTTCTCTATCTTACAGCCAACAGACTAGACATAGTCTTCAGTGTGGGACTGTGTGCAAGATTTCAATCTAATCCTAAGGAGTCACATCTGAAAGCAGCTAAGAGGATCCTGCACTACCTCAAAGGCACACAGGACCTGGTCCTTTACTATCCTTCAGGTGACAATTTTAATCTTATTGGTTATGCTGACGCTGACTATGCAGGTTATCTTGTAGATAGGGAAAGCACTTCAGGGATGGCTCATTTTCTTGGATCTTGCTTAATCTCATGGGGCACAAGAAAGCAGAACTCAGTAGCATTATCCACAACTGAAGCAGAATATGTTGCAGATGCCTCTTCTTGTGCTCAACTGCTGTGGATCAAACAACAATTGGAGGATTTTGGAGTTTTCATCGACAACATTCCACTCCTATGTGACAACACAAGTGCACTCAATATGGAAAAAAACCATGTTCAATACAAAAGAACCAAGCACATTGATGTGAGACATCACTTCCTCAGAGACAATGTTGAAAAGGGACACATCTGCATGAGATTCTGTTGCACTGAAGATCAAATTGCAGACATTTTCACTAAAGCTCTTGGAAGAGAACACTTTGAGAAGAACAGACTGGCTCTGGGCATGCTGAGACCCAATTAGGAACCTGGTTCTCCTATGGCTTACATGTCTTACTCAGGATAAGATGCTAAGGTGTTTTCCTAATAAAGTCTAACTCACTTCTATACCGTTGCAGGTAGACACGCATGGTGATTACATAATTTAATGACGTGGCACTGTAGACCATGAAAGGACTGTACTCTCTTTTCTCAAAATAAAACCAGTATGGGACCCGGTTCCTATACACCAGGTTAGTAGTTACTTGCGTTTCTCTTCCTCTTTCTCAAAAAAAGGTAATTGCATTCATTACTGCTGCCACTATTCTCTTGTTCTCTCTCTCCGTCTGTTCAGAAAACACATCAATCAAGTCCTACTTTACACCTTTCAACTCCCCTGCACGTTCTCCCACTTTTCAAAAAATCATCACTTGGACAGGTTTCCCTTCCTCCTCCTCTCTACATAACTCCTCTTCTCTCACCACTCCCATCACTCTCACTTCTCTGAACCGAAAAAGCTTCCTTCTTCTCTACTCCTCCTCTCTCTCTTACTCACTGTGATAAAAAATGGCATCTCAAGACGAAATCGTTTCCTCCTCCATGGCTACCGACCTTAATATCACCCCTGGTGAGGGACAAGTTTCCTCACCATCCAAGGAAACCCTATCTGCTTCCAAGCCATCTTCACCTCCCCCAGTACCAGAATCATCTCAGGGAGCCTCAGTCCCTGAAGCTTCTCACCTCGACTCGGAACCATCTCCACTGTCACCAAAAACCCTAACCCCTTCAGTCACTGCTTCACCTCCATCTCCCTATGTACCTCTATCTGCGCCACCTATTCCTGGAACATCTCCCACTTCTGACTTCTCAGAGGGCGATCCAAACCAGTACATTAACTCTGCTTTTATCACTGCCCATACCCCCATGGAGTCCCCGGACAAAGAAGTCGCCGAAAATATCATTGCCATTTCTTCAGAAAAAACCCTCTGAAGGATCTTGTCCTCTTCCTGAGACTCTGGGAGCCTCATCATCTGCTCTTAAAGATGCTGGCACCATGGTTCCTTTTGAGTCTACTCAGCATGAGACTCCAAAATCTGGTAAGGGATTTGGTACACCATCATCTCCAAGTGAGCCAATCTTCTACACTCCCCCTCTCGAAAACATTCCTCCCCTCCATCCTCCTGTGAGTATCGATAATGAAGATGATATGGTGCTCATTGCACGTTTCAAGGTTCGTCATGGAGTCAGTCTTCCCACTCCCTATGTGAAGCGTCCCTCGACTAGACTCCAAAAGAAGGAGGCTGTGGATCAGGCTTTGGAGAAAAGCAATAAATTTAACAAGCCTAAGGGGCAGCGTCTGGTGCAGGAAGGTCAAATTGCAGTGGACAAAAACATTCCAGTTTTTGAGGTTGAAGAGGAAACCACTGAGGAACCTAGTTCCTTAGTAACAAGAAAGAAAGCAGTGTCGAGGAAGAGTGTGAAACCCACAGTCTTAAAATTGAATGAGGACGTGCCGAAGAAGGCCATTGTTGGAGCAACTAGTGAGCAGAAGTCTGCCTGTTCTAAGGGACCATCAGTTAAAGTGTCTGGAAAGCGAAAGAGAGAAGAAAAGGCTGAAGAACAAGAAAGGGAACCTGGTTCTGTTCAAGCTGCCATATGGAAGGAGAATGTTCAGCGGCAAAAGGTACTGCTAGGGCGTACAATCGACCCTGAGACTTTGGAGATACCTAGAATGAGCCAACTCATGGCTATTGTTGAATTTCAAAAATGGGAGGGTCTTCTAAATGTGAGTGCGCCCAAAGCATATGAGGAAGCTGTTCGAGAGTTCTACACTACATTTCTCCTGCCGGTTGATCGCCATGCTTGTGTGGTTGTAGGGAATGTGGACATCTTGTTCGATGATGCTCTCTTGGGAGAGATACTTGATATCCTGTCAGAAGGAATATCTTCTATAGTTCCAACTCAGGATGCCTGCAGTCACAGTTTTCGGAAAGCCATTATGAAGCCTGGTTTTGTTCAACAGGGGGACCGGGTTCATAAGAAGTCTATGTTGCCAGTATACTAACTGCTGTTTGAATTGGTCAACAAATTCCTCCTCCCCAAGGATGAACGACGATCTGTGGCATCCCTGTCTCACCTGATCCTTATGGAGGCCCTTGACAACTACACTCCAATCAACCTGCCTGCTCTCATGATCAAGCATATGAACAAGGTTGTGTCTCTCAAGGATGGCAATCACAGTCTCCCTTATGGCTTCCTACTGACCAGGGTCTTCAAGTACTTCAAGGTGCCTCTCAGCAATCCCCGTGTTGGAACTCGCAAGCAGAGCTTCTCCAAGCTTACTCTGGAAGAATGTGAATTCATAGAGAAAGCTGCGGGCAGCAATTCCATAATTGCTCAATTGATAAATGCTCTGAATGCTGCCCAGGACACCATCAAGAGGCTGAAATCTCAAATAGCTCTTATGGAGGCGTCAGGCTTGTCTGATAAGGGACCTGGTTCTTCAACTTCCACTGATGAAGAAGTGTTCCGCCTGGCAAAGGAGAATGCAGACTTGAAACTTCAAGTCGAAAATCTGAAGGAAATGCTTCTTCAGGAACAGTCCTCTGCGAATGCTCGCATGGACCTGGTCCTTCGCTCTCTCACTGCCTCTACCTCTAAGCCCTCCTCCTCTAGTGCCTCCTAGGATTCCTCTCTCATCTGTTCTCCTTATGTTGTGGCTGGTTGTTATTAATGTTATCTCTTTTTGTTTTTGTTGGATTGGAAACCATGTGGCTGCTCCCATCTTGAACATCCAAAGTAAAGTCTTCTGCCCTTGGGCAAAGACTTCTACAATGTGTTAATATTTTTGCTATTAAATGAAATCAGTCCTTTTGTGTTCTAATTAATGCTTTTCTGAATTTTATTCTGTCTTCTACCATGCATGTGTGCATACAAGGGGCATGAGTTAACTTTTGTGGACTTCCTGCGTATTCTTTTTACCTGCGTCTGGCTTTTTGTGATGTCAAAAGGGGGAAGTCATTGGGGGTAATTGGGAATTTTGCCAGTTTAGAGGGAAAGGCACAGCTTAAGGGGGAAGCAAATCGACAGGGGGAACTCGTTAACAACCTGGTTGGTGATGTTGCACTACTAGTTCACTTCCCAATTATAAAAGTTTGTCATCATCAAAAAGGGAGAAATTGATGAGTTGTGTTTTGTTTTGATGACCTAACAAACTTTTATGTGAAGAACCAGATCGAGGACCTAATGCATATACAACATCACAAGTCATTTATGTCTCCAGGAATTTCGGATCATACATTGCTGAATAAGGACGGACTAGCTGAGTGACCTGCTCCCTCATCGGACTCACAGATTCAAGAACAAGTCAACTTGACAGCTGTAAAAAGCTGTGACAGAAAAGTGACTGGCTGTCACTGTTCACGCTACAGTGTAGCAACAGTGTAGTAGTCACTTCCTTGTGGTTGAGCCTTGTACCCTCAAGACATTGGGCATCCTTCTTGGGATGTGCAATGTATGAGAATATCTTGAAGCAAAAAGAACAATACTTTCTAACTTGAGAAATTACCAAGAACATTCAAGCATTAAGTGCTCTCAAGCATTAAAGACTCAAAGAGCTTCAAGAGCAAGAAGACAACTCCACTAAGGCCTACACAACGTGTTCATCAAATATTGATATTGTCCTTAGGTGAGTTGTAATCTTGTATTTTATTTTTATTGTATTCTACTAGCTTTTGTAGAAGCAACTAGTTAGGAACCTTTAATCTCTCATTCACTAAACTGTTGTGTGGCTAAGGTTAGTCATGTGTCAAAAGTCTTTGTAACTAGATAGTAACAAAGTGGCTTGTAAGAGTGTTTACAAGTTAGTGTGTTGAAGTCTTTGTAAGGTTGCCTTTCAAAGTGACTTGTAATAGTTTAGATTACAAGTTAGTGAATTTGAAATCCTACAAGTGTAGGTCGTGACTTTTGTCCCCTTGAGTGGGATTTTTCCACGTAAAAATCCCTTGTCTCTTTACTTGTCTTTCTAACTCTTAACTCTCTGGTAACCAGTAGAGAACCTGATACCTCTATTATTTGGTGGGCTCTTAAGAAATATCATTTGGCATTATCGGTCTCCAAATACCTATGAAAAACAACTACTATCAAGCACATTAATTCCTGTTTCCGCAGAAAAACTTTTGCAAAAAGCCAAAAAGACTTCTTTAGAAAACCTTTTCAGTAATCTAGAGTCATGGATATTCCACGTAGCTAAAAGAATACAAAAAGGAGTAGTGTAGTACTCAATGGAAAACGTGAGCCTGTTAGGTCAAGGAGTCAGCAAAACATTGTCCACACGCATCTACAAATGACCCAAAATCTTAAGTGGACAATTCAGCACCAACTGTACGTGTCTTGTACTATATTGAATTCTCCAAAAGTGAGCCAATCTGGCAAATGATTAAGAGCTGTCTGTTATAAGTCATGATTTCTGAAGCCGTCGATTGGATATTTTTCTTAAAGAACTTTACATCTTGTCTTCTCAATTAGGTCTTTTTCGGCACCTCAATATATATGCTAATCACCTAAATATATTACTTTTCTTGTGCAAAGGAACTGTCTCTTGGCGTTGGCAGTAACTTATTAATATTCGAAGGCAAGCTAAAATAAAATGATAAACGAGCTTTGTCTCTCATTTGTTTTGACGGTAAAGAAGGAGATGAAAGGTGGAGGAATATTCTACGAACTTTAATTTTCTCAAGTTGATCTTTTACTTTCTTTCGCATTATACTGTAATATGATTGGATATTTTTATTGATAAACTTTTAATTTTGAAAACTGAAATCATCAAATTAGGCAGATCAAATTGGACTGGAATGCCAGAAATGAGTTGGAACGTACTGTGGTGTGTTACTTTTACCTAAATATGTTAAATAGAATAAATTGGCGGCTCATATCCATATAATCGGTGCAAGCCGAAAGTTTTCTTTGTTATCTTGTTATTTCTTTTTCTTATTACTCAATGTCTTTTCTATGTATGTATTAAGAGCGTGAAACTAATCCCACTACTAAATGTCAACTAATATAAGATTAAGTAATGTTTAGTTGGATCAAATTATCATACTGCCTATAGGGACCATGACCATGCAACCTATTTTGTTTGACAACTTTTCCATTTACCGAAAGAATATCATACTTTATTGTGACTAATTCATTTGAAATTATGGCGTAATATAGTCGTATTTCACGCTGCACTACTTGCATGTAAATTAAAGGGGTATTATTACTTTTAGTCCTTCAGAAATTATTTATATTTGATAAGCGAAAAGTGTATAAAATTAGTATAAAATTTATATGTATATATATACACACACAAAAATTATACAAATTTCATATATTTTTCCGTTATTATTTTTACAACGGCTATACAAGGTCATTTTCCTAAATTTTAAATTCAAAGATCATTCAATTTCTTTAATTTATTTGTCTCTTCATCCAAAATATGAAGTATAAAAATTTCATATTCGGATATCTAATATCCGAAGTACTCGAGCCAAAATTTTAATTTTTGAAAAAATTTGAAGTTAAAATTTAATGCGTAATCTGAAAATCCAAATAAAAAAATTCAAAAAGTTTGAATTTCCCAATAGATTTTGATTTGCCCAAATTATACTCATCTCTAACTTCAACCGGTTTGTATTACCTGTGTAGTATGTCGTTCATTAGTTTTGCACTTCAGATCATTACTCACGTAATTAACCCAGCGAAGAGCAACAAATTATCATCCTGTGACTAACTGACTAACACCAGTTAAGAGGTCGCATTTTAAACGATGTCACGAGCAAATATAATGACCTCATAACTATTGCTAATCTAGTTGGATCGTTTTGCTACAAATTGGGTAAAAAGAACTTCAAAATTAGAACGAGGCGAGCTAGTCAATAAAAACATTATAGTTCCGTTTTTGCAGTGAAACATTTTGAAACTTATCAGCAGAAGCAAGTCAAATTTGATGGTCCTTTGAATAAACTAGCACAAGTTTTCATGTTCAGTTTTTTTGCCATCTTTTGTACTATTTATTTGAAAAAAATATTGGATTTATATTATGTAACCTACTCCAATTGCTTTGGAGGTTGAACATAAATTATTTATTTTCGTTTCAAGTTTCAACTAAATTTAAACATATTTCTGAAATACTCCAGCGGTCCCATTCTCATAATCCCGACCATCGTTATCATAAGTGGACCATTGTCGGTCAAGTTGGTCTAACACTTGCACAGTACAGTTGAAACCATCTCGTAATTAATTTGTTATTCTAGTTTATTCCTTATTCAACAATATTAGATTTTCTCATTTTTTATTTTCTTTGGCGAGGCGTACTCGACCTTTAAATAATGATAAAATGTCCTTAAAGTGGATCAGGAGCATAATTCGTCAGTAACACTTGAATTTGTAAAACCAGCAAAGTAAAGGAAAAAGATAATTGTAAGACGGAAACTCACTCAACAATTTTGATTCTCATCCAAGCGTTATATATATTCACTAATTCACTTCATTCCAATTCCAGCCCAACTAACACAACTATGGGCAGTTCTTCACTTGTTTGTAAGCTACATATTATTATTACTTCCCAATCCCATCTTGCATGTGTTGTCCCACTCATCCTTTCTGGCTGAAAATCTTTTTTTTTCTTCTTCTTGTTTTAAGCTAAAAAAAGAAACAACGATTCACTTCTCGTTAGACCATAGGAAATTAAATTACTCGCTAACTTAGAGTTTGCTGGCTACTTTTTTGCGTACCCCAACTAAGTGTTTGTTTTACAAAAAACGTGATAAATTCTTCTATAAGGCATTTTAACAAGTAAAGTGGAAGGTTAATTCTAGTTAAGCTTAATGACTGTCAAATCTACGAACGTGATGATGAATAGAATGAAATTAAAGCGCCGTAATATTAAATACCATACAAAAATGCTGATAATGATTGACAATGAATATGCAAGTGAACATGCAGAGTAAATGCATACAATGACAATAAATGTAATATTAGAAGATAACTCGCCCAAAATACCAAGCTTTAAGAGTCAACTATCTCTTTGTCAGCAATGCAGATGACAAAGAATATGGATGGAACACGATGTTCTTGGATCTTATATATGAAAATGTGTCTTTTAACTTGGGAACCAATAGAAAATACCAGAAGTGTATATTCTTTCAATAGTCAATATTACAAAGTGTTCTTTCAGAGGGTTTCAGATGCTTTTTTTCTCTCCTTAGTTTCTTATATATAAGAAACATTCTTTGGGAACCCTAAAAAGTACAAGGGAGGGAATATTCTGTATAATATTCCCTTTTTCTAATCTAGAACTATCATACCGTTATTATGAACTTCTTCTGCTCGACCTACCGTCGACCTCGTTCAAGACAGACCCTTCGTCCCTAAATGTTGGCCGACCCGAACATTGACCTCGGCCAGTGACGTCATTAAGTTTGGTCGACAGTTAGTCCCTCCACTTATCAAGGTTGTGGACCCCTCGTCCTTGGTGAGCGGATTACTCCGCGTCTGTTATGAAGGAAATTTGGTCGTAACCAGGTAATTAACGCCCGTCAAGGCCGCGAGTGACGTTAGATGATGTCATTGTCACGCACGTCATCATTATGTGTCTTCCCCATGCAATGCCTGCACTGTTAGTGCTTTGATTCTCGTGTTGCAGATAGCTTTTGGCCTCGATTTTGATGCCACCCAAGGGGAAGGGTTTTTCGTTTGAAACTTTCACCGTTTCTTTCTTCTCTAATACTCATTCTTGATTGTGTTTCTCTCCTCTGCTCCTTGTAACCTCTTTTCTCCTAATTTTTTCAATCTCTTTCTTGATCCCTAATTTCATCTTTCCTATCGTTGTCCAATCCATTATAATCATCATGTTGACTTTTCCTTGTAGTCACGACGCTGTTTCCGACGTTGCTCCTTTGTCAGTGGCTATCCTTACTACTGATGAGGGGATTTTAGTTGAGGGAGACGAAAGCTTCCCCACCGTTGAAGAGGTGGTGCCTAAAAACCCTGCGTCCAGGAACGATTTCCCTAAGGGACCTGAACCCGCTCCTCAACCTGAGCTTATTGAAATGGGGGAGGCAAAATTGGCTGAGATGCGGGCTAAATATCGCATCCCTTCTTACCTCGAGATCGTCCCTGCGGGAGGCGACACAGTTCAGGTTCAACATCCTGGTTTTTGCGCCTTCTACGCCTATCCTTTTACGATCTACTACACTTTGCCTCTTCCTAGGTTGGCCGAAAAGTTTTGCCGCTTTTACCACGTTTTCCCAACACAAATCTCTCCTTATCCATATAAGGTCTTCTTGACGCTGACCAAATATGCTGAGCTGGCTGGCTGCGAGGTCGACCTTCGCCATCCGTTGCACCTATTTTCTCCTACCTTCTTCATAGGCACCATGATACACTTGCGGAATCATGGGACAAATAGATTAGTGGCTGGGATGGATGATAAGGCGAGTCGGATATTTTGGCGCAAGTATTTCTTTGCCAGAACTGATCAGTCGGTGGCGGTCCACCGACTGGGTTTCCCGAAAAGAGGAATTACAATCGTAAGTATTTTCTCGTGCTTTCCACCCTTCGTTCTTCGTTACTTTCTGTTCTTTTCGGTCTCTTTACTATTTTCTTATTTACAGTTGTGAAGCGTTCTCCCTCCCTCGTTCTGGACATGGAGGGTTGGTTGGCTCACGTGTTGCCTCATGTCATGGAGATCCGTGATTGGTCTTCCTTCCACAAGCGTTATGGACTGAAGGTCCCATCTCGTAAGTACTTTTATTACCTCATTTGGTCGAGTCCCTTAGCGTTTTCTAACTCAAATCTTTGTTTGTGTTAGGTCGGAGGGTTTTCAAGAAAGCGAAGATGCCTGCCCTCGCTTTCTGTCAAAAGGTGACCTCGGTTGCGAGGGAGTTTGCTTTGGTTGAATCTGCGAGAGGTGAAGCCGAGATTCAACGGGAAGAGGGGCCTATATTTTCCGGTGTGGCCGCTCCCGATGATGAGAGAACATTCTTTAGGAACCCTAAAAAGTACAAGGGAGGGAATATTCTACTAGAATATTTCCTTTTTCTAATCTAGAACTATCCTACCGTTATTATGAACTTCTTCTGCTCGGCCTACCATCGACCTCGTTCAAGATATACCCTTCGTCCCTAAATTTTGGCCGACCCGAGCTTCGACCTCGGCCAGTGAAGTCATTAAGTTTGGTCCAAACTTCGACCAATACAGTGTTATGTAGACAACTATTCTAATACAAGCATTAAGGTCTTCTTCCGCAGTTCAGACCCGTAAACATAGGCGGATCCAGAATTTTAAACTTATTGGTTCCTATAACAATCTCAAATTAATTTACATGATAACTGGACCAATGAACTGGGTTCCAAACTAAATATTCTTATGCTTTTAATGAAATTTTTAGTACAAATACATGGTCTATACAAAAGTTACTGAGTTCACGGAACCCGTAATGTTTGCTCTAGATCTGCCTATGCCCGTAAATATTGTCGTAGAGATAACTTTACCTTTATTCCAATATTCTATATTACCTGTTGGATATTGTTGAAAGATTAAAACTGTGTATTTTTCAAAAAGTGCACGTACTACTCTCGCATATACTCGGACAACTGCGAAAACATTAAACCATCACTACTAAAATTCGGGAAAAAGCGACCAATAATTTGCGACCCAATTTGGTCTTTCGAGAAAAGCGACCAAAGTTGGTCGCAAAATTGGAGAAAATTATTAAAAAATAATTGTAAATACATTAGCGACCAAGGTTGGTCGCTAATGTGGTCAAAATATTGACCGGGCTTGTCACGACCCCAATTCCTAACAGGTCGTGATGACGCCTATCGTGGAACTAGGCTAGCCAACCATCGTAGAGAACAAAATCGCCCAGTTATCTTTAAGTCTTAAAAACAGAATACTCTACACGGGACTTTGCTATTTCCAGCCTTCTTCTCCTCCGCCAACCTCCATTGTCGACCCCCAAGCTAGGATCCTTCAATAAACCTTTGGGTAAGTGATACTTCTACTTCTTCCACTTTCCCTTCATAATCACTAGAAATCTAGGCCTAAATTCCTAAAATCAAAGTAAAAATTAAGGGTTTTGGGTAGAGTTAGGGCTTATGGGATATTGGGTGATTCAACCTCAATTTGGGGTCGGATCTTAAAACAAATCATATATTTGAACTCGTGGGGTTATGGGTGATTGGGTTTTGGTCCTAACCTCGAGTTTGGACTAAGCGTGCCCGGGGTCGAATTTTGGTATTTTTGGAAGAATGCTAGAAATTGAATATCTAGGCTATGAGATTGTATCATCGAGTCTTTATTGATATTATTGAATTAATTATGCCTAGATATCGTTGTTTCGGAGTCGGATTATAAAGGAAAGACGGTCTTAGAGGGTTGATTGCTATACTTTGGACCGAGGTAAGTGTCTTGCCTAACTTTGGTGAGGGAATAGGTATTATTTGCTATGTGCTAAGTGATTATCATGTTCATTGCATAGGTGAGGTGACGAGTACCTATGCAATGTGTGTCAAGCATGCCCGTGAGTCTATTTTGATAGAAATTGCAGTATTTCTTCCATGTTTAACATATTATGAGATTATCTTTACTTGGTAATTTATTTGTGATTGAAAGTATTGGATGTTGAGTTTGAGAAGTGTTGATATGAATGATAATACAAGTGTAGAGTATGTGATTGAGGTGAGTGGTTATAGCTGAGACCCTTGCCGGGCATTTCTTGAGCTACTAATTGATGTTTTTCCCCTTGCCGGGTGTTTTGAACTGCTTATTTTCACTATGTTGTACTCCTTGCCATTTTATCTGTTATTGTTTGGTGAGGAAGAGAGTAAAAACACGAAGGGTGATGTCGTGCCATGATACTTGATTACATTGCATAGTGAGGAAGAGTGTAAAGCACAAAGGGTGATGCCGTGCCACGATTCATATTTATTATAAGCACGAAGGTTAATGTCGTGCCATGCCTTTTATTGATTATAAGCACGAAGGTTAATGTCGTGCCATGATACATCGTACATTTCATTGTGAGGAAGAGATTAAAAGCACGAAGGGTGATGCCGTGCCATGATACTTGATTCCATTGCATTGTGAGGAAGAGAGTAAAAACACGAAGGGTGATGTCGTGCCATTGTTACATTTTTGGTGCTTATACTTGTTTTCGTTGGCTATTGTGTTAGATTGCCTCCCTTGTTTACTCCTACCTGTCAATTTGACTGCCTCACTACACTTGCTTCCCCCTTTACTGCTCCTGTATCCCTCACTTGTTGCTTATCTCTTGCCTGGTATTATCCTTGTTACCTGCTGTAGAATAGGACATGTTATCGTTATTGTCAAGTCTAGCCTCGTCACTACTTCGGCCGAGGTTAGGCTCGGCACTTACTCAGTACATGGGGTCGGTTGTACTGATACTACACTGCACTTCTTTATGTTGTGCAGATCCCGCTCCCGGACCCCGTGGACCGCTCTGAGGGAGTCACCTTCAGTCCACATTGAGCTTCAAGGTATACCACTGGCGTTCGTGGACCCTGGAGTCTCTTCTGCTATTGTGTCCTATTGTCTTACTTCTCTTTCAGTTCTAAAGACAATATTGTATTTCCTCTCAGATTTGTATTTAGTATCTTATAGCTAGTCCGTGAGGTTGTGACACCCCGGTTTTGGGATTTTGCGATATTGTTGTCTTTATCGTTTCATTATGCGTTTTGAAATATTATTACTTTTCTGCTGTAAAACTTTTGAAGTGATTTGGGATGTTTCAGTAAAAGTTGAAAGTTCATGATTCGGGATATTCCAGTAAAGGTTTGAAGGTTAATGGCTTTAAATATTGTTACGTTGTTTATAGATGTCAAAATGTTGTGTACGTTGGCTTGTCTAGCGGGTTCAAC
>ML285121.1:72581-103801 GCA_005239495.1 Nicotiana undulata
TTTTAGGATATGACTTGAACTTTTAGTTTATGACTTGAAATTTTAGGATATGACTTGAACTTTTAGTTTATGACTAGAAATTTTAGGATATGACTTGAAATTTTATTTGTATAGATGGAATATCGTACTTGGATGTATAAGGGGTTGATGACTTTATTAGACATGCTGAAACTTCCACGAAGAATAACTTAGACACAGTACCTGGTAGAGTGGGTCTTCAATTGTTGTTCTCATTACCGACAATGATGATGAGAAGGCAATGGCATGTTTTCAAACAGTGATGGTCTAGGTAGGAATTTAACATTTCTTAAGCAGATAAAAGAAGAGGTTATAGAGGAATTCTCTACTTCATTTTCTAAGAGGAAAAGAAGTTTAATTGAGAGTGACAAGGTTGATGGTGATGAAAAGTTGTCCGTTGCTCATGACAGTTCCCATAAAACGGGGATCATAAGATTCTATGATGACAAAGACAAAAGGAAGTTTTATTCTAAACTTTCTTCCAAGTGTGATCTGTACAAGCTTAATGGGATTGGTAATATTTCTTCGGACTCAGACAATAATTTGAGTGACAAAAGTATGGAAATGCTAATCAAATAAGCTTGATTAGCATCATAAGTTTAGAAACATGAAGTAGAGAATTCCTCTATAACCTCTTCTTTTATCTGCTTAGAAAATGTTAAATTCTTACCTACACCATGACTGTTTGAAACATATGCCATTGCCTTCTCATCATCATTGTCGCTAATGAGAACAACAATTTATCAAAGACACACCCTTGCAGGTACTGTATCCAAGTTCATCCCGAGTAATATTACTACGAGGATAATCACCAAAGCCACCAGACAGCTTTATGATGCCAATGAAGCAAGATGAGCTATTCACCGAGCCTCGACTGTACATGTAAGTTTTTTACTTGTCATTAAGTATTTTGATTTACTTTTATATAAAATTTGAATTACTAATTCAATGTAATTTTTCTTATAGGGTCGCTTCACATCTGACGTGGAGGAATTCATACGCAGTCAGCCACCTAATGAGTCGTGCGAGGCAATCCAACTTTCAGACGAGGATGCTGAAAGAACACTTAGTTTTATATAGTTAGTTTTCCTTAGTTACTTTTATATACTTTGAACTAGACAATATAACCGGTTTTCGAATGGGCTTGTAATAAGTGTTAACTTAGTTTTGTTAATTAAATGTGTTAGTTCTATTGAACTTTATACGTTGTTGGTTTTAATATTGGTTTTAATGTTGTTGTTGTTGTTGTGTTGTTAGTTCGTATTGTTGTTGTTATTGTGTTAGTATTGTTGTTGTTGTTGTTGTTGTAATAGGATTTGGTATGATGGCAAGTGGTGTGACTGACAAAATAGGCAGCATCTGCCAAAATAAAACCCAGAAAAGCGACCAAAGTTGGTCGCTATTGAACCCAGATTTCAAGAATAGCGACCAAAGGTGGTCGCTATGTTATTGTGTTCCTGGACTTTAGCGACCAATTGTGGTCGCTTTGGTTTAAAACAAATTATAAAAAAATTATTTTTTATGGAAATTAACGACCAATTGTGGTCGCTTTTATTTAAAACAAATTAAATAAATTAATAGAAAAGCGACCAACTTTGGTCGCTATTTTTCAGATTTTAAAATATTATATTTTATTTACAGACCAAAGTTGGTCGTTATATTTTGTATAATAATAAATAAATATTGTAATTTAAATGTAGAGACCAACTTTGGTCGCTAAATTTATATTATTAAAATAATAAAACGACCAAAGTTGGTCTCTTTTTTTATATCCGGAATATTTGGTCTCTTTAACATAGAGACCAAAGATGATCGCTAATTAGCGACCAACTTTGGTCTCTATGTTAAAGGGACTGACAAAATAGCGACCAAGCCTGTTTGGACGCGTTTTGATCGCTTTTTACTGTTTAGGGATTAACTTTGATCGTTTTTTCCCGAATTTGTAGTAGCGCATGCATGTAAAATTTGTATCTACTATAAAAACTGAGCTCTAAAAACAGTGATATTCTGGGCAATTAAGTTGGATTCTGAATAAATGTTTTATCATGAAGACTGTTTAATATTTTTTTCTTATTTATTTTTGTTTTGAATCATCACTAGACAAAAAAAGGAAAAAAATGAAGAAACTGAAAAAGGATATAGCGCTCACGTGAAGCGTGGTCGTTGCCAACAACTAGTTGGGGAAGTCGAAAGCGACACGACTTCGAACTGAATGACAAAAATACCCTTCCTTCTCGGAAATATCATGCATAAACGCGGGTTGCCTTCCAGTTGTATGCTCTTATAATTTCGTTCATCCCTAGAAATACAATACCACATTCCCCCCACCATTTCTGTTTCTCCATCATAATTTACAAACTCTTCTGACTCTGAGAGAGAGAGGATTTAAGAGTTAAGACGAAGGATTTTAATTTAATTGGCGGTCAATCTATGCAAACGAAGCAAGAATCGTCGACCAAATTGGTAGGAGTTGTTGAGTTGAAATTTGATGCTGCAGGTTCTGATTATGAGCTGGTTTGATAAGCTACGGTGTTCGTCAAATCTCAGCCGCTTCATTGCCGGCCTTCTCATCTTCATGCTTTATCATTCCAACCAATTAATTTCTAATTTCTTACTTCCTATACACCCTTAATTTCATTCATCTCAACCGCCAAGTTTTCAATCTCTATTCTCTGTTTTTGCGCTCTTAGCTGTTCAAAAACAATCCTTCCGATTCTTCCAATTCAAACAACCTCGCCGTTTTTTGTCACGGATAATTTCATGGAAATCAAAGATGATGATTCTGGCTCCAGTAACTTCCTTGACGGTTAGTTTCCTAATTTCCTCGAATTATCTGTTCTTCTTACTTTTCTTTCATTGTTATTTCGTTGCTTTTTTCAGGAAATAATCATCCATTTTACCTGAACTGTTATGATCCTATTGATTTTTTTTATTAATGATTACTCTGTTTGATGTGATCTGTGCGAAACTTGTCCTATTTTATACTATTGCCGTGTTTAATGATTTAGTACTAAGTAAAGAGACACACACACACAAAAAGAAAAAAGAACATTGCTGACGATTAAATGATTGAGGCCATAGATGATAGACTCATAGTAGTACAGGTTCTAATTCGGATAGAAATTTTAGGTTGGACGTAGTAGAATTATCTTTCACTCGTCGAGTAATTTAACAAAAACTAATATTGGCATTATGCTAGCAACATTTATTTCATGTGTGGACTTTATTATTAAATGGGAGTAATTCATGAATTGCCTCTGGCAAAATGTTGAACGAACAAGCACCATGTCTTCTTTCATATTTCATACGTTGTTGATGTTGGTTTGGGCTTGAAAGAATAATAATCTCGACAAATAGTGAGGTCTCGTTCAGTTTTATTTGACTTTAGGTTCTCTTCCAGAAAAATTTCCTGGGAGAAATATTTAATTCAATATATTCTATCACTAACAATATTAAAATAAAACAATACCATAATACACAAGTCAATACAAAACGTCTTAACGGGTGTAAATTCATCACAAAGTATTTTGCTTTATAAAAATAAAACATTACTATTATATGCTTTATCTTAAGTCTTCACATTAAGTATTTTGCTTTTACTTTGTTGGAGCATTGAAGAACGTTATATTCATGTCCATCATAAAGAGTGTTGATATGTTTTGTTGCCTATTCTTATGATATCACCGATGGAGCTTTATCCGTTCCTTTCTTTTCATTGATTGACTAGGCCTTTTACCACCCCGCTTAGGTTGGCCGCATAGTTCATCTCCATCTATAATCGTGATTGGTGGAGGTATCTCAGGCATAGCTGCTGCACGTTTCCTTCACAATGCATCTTTTAAGGTGGGCATACTCAGGATTTAAAACTCTTTAACATGTAACAACCTTTTACTCTTTCAATCTTCAAAGAAATGCTTCCTATATTTGTCCAGGTGCTCTTGTTGGAGTCACGGGATAGACTTGGTGGCCGCATACATACCGACTACTCATTTGGTTGCCCAGTTGATATGGGAGCATCATGGTGCGAAAGTTTGATCTTCTTCTCCCAAATTATCTTTCCAAATCTGGAAATGCCTTTTAATCTGCAATTAATTGGCTCTGATAATTAAATGTTTCTTCAGGCTCCATGGGGTGTGTGATGAGAATCCTTTGGCTCCACTGATACGTCGATTAGGGCTCACCCTATATCGCACTAGCGGTGATAACTCAGTGCTGTATGACCATGATTTAGAAAGGTAACCTGGATGACATTACATTGTTTAAATGATTTTTTTTCATGAATTAATTTGCATTTTCCCTCTTTTATGCGCTATACCCCCCCCCAATGGGTGTTAAACTTTTGCTTGCTCCAATGTCGGCGCTAACGAAATTGTAGTTTGTTTTCGAACTTCTTCACTTGTTTTCGAAAGTGTCTTTGGTTCTTTTTGAAAATCAGAAGGACTTACAATTAGCCTGGTAGAACGGATTTTAGTTGCCTTCAGAGTTCCCATATGGTCTGGTTTCAAAGCTTCCTGCATTTGCTGAATTTTTGCCTGTGCCCTTTATATTTATTTGTGCAAGTTAACCAGAGAATGCTATCACGTCAGTCAGGAGCTTAATTGTGTTTCCCTTTCCTTTTATAGTTTCATGCTTTTTGACATGGATGGTCATCAAGTTCCTCAAAATACAGTTGTTCAAGTTGGAGATGTATTCAAGAAAATCCTCAGCGAGGTTGGTCTTTAATTTGGAATCGCTCACCAATGCTATGCTAAGAATTTTTGAAAGAGAACAATGATGATCATTTGTGCTGTTAATGCAGACCGAGAAAGTGAGGAATGAGCATAGTCATGACTTGTCGGTTCTTCAAGCAATATCTATTGTACTGGACAGGCATCCAGAGTTGAGGTATGAAGACAGAGTGCATCTCATATGACCTGCTATTGTCTGTTGAATGTGGAATCTTGTTATATATGCACATAGATATTGAGTTATTTGTGTTGTAGGCAAGAAGGACTTTCCCATGAGGTGTTGCAATGGTACATATGCAGAATGGAGGCATGGTTTGCTGCAGATGCAGACACGATCTCTCTGAAAACCTGGGATCAGGCAAGTGTTCTTTCATTTATTGTTATTAAAACAGTTTATTGGTGTTTGATGCAGTTTCTAATTTCATTATCATGCTCAGTTGAGGTCTTATTTCGACATATACAAACTTCCACAGGAATAAAACAGGGCTTTACAAGATATATCTAGCAGTAGCTTATTTTGACTTATTCCCGCATAGCCATTGCACAACCATTTGATAGATATATCCTTGCAAAATATATGATAAATTGAGTTTTGAGCAATATTGATGGTTATATTTCGCATGCAGGAACAAGTTCTCACTGGTGGTCATGGACTTATGATGCAAGGTTACCACCCAGTCATAAAGGCATTATCAAAAGACATTGATATTCGTTTAAGTCACAGGTGCGCATTGGGTTCTCTAAAACGCGGAAGTGCTACCTTTTTTTCTTTGTTTCTCTAGCTTGTCATACTCTTGTCAAACTCACATTGATGCAGCTACAATGACTGTTAAACCACGGATGAATTTTGACATTCCTATTTCTATTATGAGAAATGAGGTCACCTTTTTTTTATACCTTGTGGTTACTTGATTTCCGAAGAATATTAAAACAAATTGTTATTCCTTTCCCCAATGGAGAAATAATTTTCATGTTACACCTCAACAGCCTAAGATGAATATCACCACTGTCTTTCCTCCATAGTATTTTCCTAAGCATTTCCAATAAAGTACTTTCCAGTTATTCTCTAGAAACTAATTAGTTTGTACGGATTTACTAGGGTCAAGAGGATTACGAATGGGTATAACAAGGTGATGGTTACAGTTGAGGATGGGAGGAATTTTGTCGCGGATGCTGCTATTATAACTGTGCCCGTAGGTGTTCTTAAAGCCAACTTGATTGAGTTTGAACCAAAATTACCAGAATGGAAGCAATCTGCAATAGCAGATCTTGGTGTAGGCAATGAAAACAAGATTGCATTACGATTTGATAACGTATTTTGGCCGAACGTGGAATTGTTAGGTGTTGTTGCACCTACTTCATATGCTTGTGGTTATTTTCTTAACCTCCACAAGGCAACAGGACATCCGGTCCTTGTCTACATGGCTGCTGGAAGACTTGCTTGTGATCTCGAGAAATTATCAGACGTATCTGCTGCTGAGTTTGCAATGCTGCAGCTGAAGAAGATGTTTCCGGATGCTACTAAGCCTGTAAGTAATTTCTGCTCCTACACAAAGTGAGTTATAACTCTAAGCTACTGACATGCATGAGAAGGGACTGGATTTCTAAAGTGTTGCGCCCATGCTGATTTATTTTGGTCTATATTTGCTTTAATTGGTGAGTGCACATCTCATTTTTTATCATTACAATTTTGTAACTGCTCATTTACACTTCTTTAACCCAAGAAGGTAAAAAATCATATGCAGAAGAGAGAAATATAAAAATAGAAGGATAAATGAGGAAGCAGCTCCGTCAGCTGTCACTTTCATTAATTTCTTATTCTGGTGATGAAGTTTTTCTTTCTACACAAACTACAGAAGGGAAAATGATGCATTTTCCTTTTTATTGATTACAAGCAAGCACCTGCATCTGCTTATCTAACACTCCTATAATGTAAACCTTGTTTTAACTGAAAGAAACAGATAGTAGTTGTGCTGGTAGTTAATCATCTGGTACATTGTACAGGTTCAGTATCTTGTATCTCGCTGGGGTACGGATCCGGACACCCTTGGATGTTATTCTTATGACTTGGTTGGAAAGCCAACTGATGTGTACGATAGGCTTCGAGCGCCATTGGGTAATCTATTCTTTGGAGGGGAAGCTGTGAGCTCGGATGATCATCAGGGGTCAGTCCATGGTGCGTATGAATCTGGAATTATGGCTGCTGGAAATTGCCGCCACCATCTCATCAAAAGACATGGAAGTCTGGAAATGGTTCAGGCTAATTCCTATAGGGAGGAAATCCTTGAAACCGCAGTTCCTCTCCAGATCTCAAGAATGTGATATGCATGCTTGCTGTGAATAAAAGTTTGTCTAAGTTTGAATTTGCAAGTTTCGTTTCACTGAACTTTTGCTCAAGAAGTTTGTCCAGTGTCATAATACTGTTATATAAACGAATTATTATCTGAACAGGATTCGCAAGTTTCATTTCGAGTCACTTAGGTATTGTGTCCCAGGCTCCAGTTTGTACTTTTACTTTATCCGTACATTAATTTACGCATAAATAACGTCATGTCTCCCGTTCAACTGAAATGCTAATTGTATCAACGCTTTCAAATTGACCGTTTGCATTAGTACTTCTATCGGAACAGCAAGTTGTTTACAATGTTTTATTGTTCTTGAACAGTAAAGTTTGGACTGTAATGTTGTCACGACCCGAAATCCCACCTTTCAGACTGTGACTGCGTCTAACGTTGAACCCGCTAGACAAGCCAACGTATACTACACATTAACATCTTTCAAATCAATTCAACAGTAGTAAAATTGAGTTTTAGGGCTTGAGATTATGAGACCTTAAAGGTCGATTTGAGGGGTCAAACAAACTCCGATTTTGGTGTTCTTTATATGTACGGACTCGTGAGAGAACAAAGAACACTTTTCTATAAAAAATTCTGAGTTTCGAGACGCGGGCCCGGAGGTCGGATTTTGACCGAATTCGGATTTTTGAGCCAAATTCGATATTTTTCAATTGGAATTTATTCCTTAAGCATATGTTGATGATAAAAATCTTAACTTGGTAGATTTGGAGCCTTCGGAAGTTGATTTGAGAGGCAAGCGCATTGTGGAATAATTCCGGGCTAGTTTTGAGGTAAGTTAATGTCTTTAAATCCTGTCCTGAGGGTATGAAACTCCGGACTATGCACCATTTCACAGGTTTTGAAATGCAAAGGTTGAAACTTTGGAGATATATTCCTTACTTAGGCGAATATTGAGTTGCGAAACGGCTTTTAAAACTTATTTCCAATAGTATTATATATATTTGATATGATTTGGGTTGTAAGCCATGTTTGGGGCCTAGTGCCGATCTGTTTACCCCTTGGGGGATGTTTTTACTATATTTTCCACACTGATATGTTATGATTTTTCACTCAATCTTTTCTGTGAAATTGTTTTGACACTCAGAGTACTTTGATACTACTTCTTGAAAATGAAATAATTTTTTGGGTCGAGAACCCGGTATAATTGTGGCCTGAAGGGCAAATTGAGAGTGTCTGACTGAGTGAGGCTGGTGGCCTATATTTGTGAGGATGATATGATATGAGTGAGGCTGCGGGCCTATATTGTGTGTGATTTATGCCATGTTGTGGCTTATTATAGCGCTTGGGCTGTAGGAGCCCCTCCGGAGTCTGTACATACCCCCAGTGAGTGCCGGTACCGATTGAGTGATGCCCGCGGGGCTTATGAAGAGTGATTGTGAGGTTGCCTGATGGGCAGAGTGATTGTGAGGTTGCCTGATGGGCAGAGTGATTGTGAGGTTGCCTGATGGGCTAATACTGAAAGATATTGTGATGAGAAATGATTATGGCCCGAGGGGCAGTTTTATGAAGATTTTTACGGAGTTTTCAAACTATGATTTACTTAGTTTTCAAACTGGCTTTCACTGAGAACTTTACTGAGATATACTGATATTATACTTGTTTTCAAAGGATTTCTGGAAACTGATTTCGAACTTATGAATTGATGAATACTACGTGGTGACTTGGTGTTTTTCTGGNCCTGTGCCTCTGTGCACAGATCCAAATACTAGTTCGCAGCAGTAGCTGACGCAGTTTGATAGCAGCATTTCACGAGATTTCGAGGTAGTTGTCCAGCGTCCACAACTTCTCCATTTCCCTTCCTTATTTAGTTTTAGCATTTGATTCAGAGACATATATCATAGTTTTAGCATAGTTAGATTTCTTTATTCTTAGATGCTCATGACTATTGACTCCAGTTCTTGGGAGGTTGGTTAGACTATTATTGGGACGTTAAGACTTAATTATATTATTTGATGCTATGGTTGCCTGCTTATTGTTATATTGTGAACTGTTATAATTGAATAAATGTGTAGTAAAGTGATGGTCGGCTAGCCTAGTTTCACGATAGGCGCCATCACGGCCAGTTAGGATTTAGGGTCGTGACAAATGTATTCGACGGATGTATGTATTCCGTCATTAAACGAAATACCATAATATACTCCAAACTACACAAGAAAATTATAACATACTCATATAGTTGAACATGCTAATAACCATAAGTCCATGTTTTTCAATTTTCCATATAGACACTCAAAAAAAAAAGTTACTATGATCTCCATACATTTGTGCCCTGGTTCCGTAGTTTGAAACAGAAGCATAGTCAGAAATTCTTTTTCATGAGTTCGAGTGATCTACGATTGAACGTGCCCAGAGATTAATGAAACATAGAAACATGAAAATCTTCTTTCCGTAAATGTATTTAGTGGATTATCATCTTTTAGAGGATTCAGATTGACCCAATTCCATATGCACACACATGAATTTACACATTAATATACTGTGATGACTATGCTCAGTATTAAAAATGTTATACTACATACTATGCTGGAGTAGAGTATGAGAGTCCATTACTCAAATGATCGTTCAACTATCTCAAATTATTTTTTAAAGTCACTTCTTTTGTTTATAACAACAAAGTCACTGAACTATGCCTATTGCACGCAAAATGTCACTCAACTAAATTTTCCAAATTTTTCCAAATTTTGAATTGCAAAATACCTATTTTACCCTCTAAATTATAAACATTTATCTTTTTATTTTTATTTTAACTTTTTAATATTATGATTTTTTTATTTTTTATTTATAGTATGATTTCCAATAGAACAAATAAATATTATTTATAAATTAAAAAATAAAAGTATTTAAGAATATATAATGCTGGAATAACAAAATAATGAGCATAGTAAAAAAATAATTAAAATAATTTGTTAGTAATAAAAAATTTAGTATTAACAACAAAAATTTAAAAATTTATATACACACTTTTGAATGAAAGAAAATAAAGGTTGTAAAATATATATTCGATGCACGTAATATAAAAATAATTGTTTAAATAAAGGTATTTTTATAATATACATTATATATTCTTGAAAATTATGCTCAATTGTATTATTATGTTTCTACCAACTTTCCGACTCACAAAGTTATGTCACCGAAAATCAGGGAGACTATCTATATATGGTAAAATATGTTATGTTTACTCGTGCATGGAATATATATATATATATATATATTCCATGCACGAGTAAACATAACATATTTTAATATATACTATATTAAAAGCACGAAGGCCCTTAGCGAAATATTGTTCGCCTTTTTTACCCTTTAAAAATAAAGTTTACACTAGATAAAATAGTCAATTAATTATTTCCTAATATTTAGGACATGAAAATTCATTTAAATTGGTTATTAATTCTTTCCCTATTTAAACTAAATACCTAAAATTTAGGGCTTTAAAATTAATTAAAATTTTACCTTAACAAAATGTTTAAAAAGTGAATTACTTGGTATCTTAGTACAAAATTGTAGACGTTCATAGTTTTTACAGTAAAGTGACATCCTAATGACACTCTAATTGTATTCAAGATGAACAAAATTATTTTTAACCTCAATAAGTAATTTCTTTTAAGAACTATATTACTTCATTTAGTGTTTATAATAACTTAATTCTAATTATGTGGTAAATAATGAGAGACTAAAATTAAAATTACTTAATTAATATATAGAAAAATAACACTTCACTATTTTTTTGTCTTCTCCATTACTTTAGACTATTATAAAAGCACGAAACTTCAATGCAAAATTGATCTACCTTTTATTATTTAATAATAAATTTTATATTGGACAAAATTATCGTTTAATGGTAACTTTCTAATATTTAGGACGTTGAAATTAACTAAAGTTTTGACTATTAAATATTTTTGTTTAAGCTATATACGAAATTCTAATTTGTAGGAATATAATTACAATAAGATAAATTATATAAGTTGAGTAAGCTAATTTTAACAAGAATTTATAATTTTAAAAATTCATATCCATTGACGCATAGTATGTTAGTGAGAGGGGCTTTTTGGTCTTTTACTCAAAAAGCTAAACCCTGTTTAATCTCTTGTTTTTATCTTTCATCAACGAAGCTGCCAAATTTAATAGATGCAGCTTCATGCTAGCAAAAGAGCTTTATGAATCGAAGAATGTGTTCATTGCATATTTTCTTGGATTAAAAAGGTTCTGGCTAACTATTTAATTTTTGGTTAACCCATTCTTTTCCGTTTCTGCAACTTGATCATAAGATTTAATAAATGAGTTTCCTTATTTTTACCTGATTAACTTCGAATTTTGAAGAGTTCTATTCATCCATGATGTTTGAGAGCTCAGATTGTGAGACATCATGAGTTTTGTTCTTCAGGGTGTTCATGGAACATCACCTGGGGACTTGCAATAATAGAGACAGAGAGAGATTATTGATGAGTGATGGTGGATTAAAGTGAACAAAAAAGTCCGAACAATTAATAAGGTAACAAAGATTGAGAGGGGTATTTAAGAAAAATTAAAAGTGGGTACAATACTAACATACTACCTTCATGTATATGTTAGCAAGACCCTCTCTCTCTATATATATAATATAATTGGACATAATTTTTAACATTATATAATGTATGTTATAGAATACTTTTATTATATTAATTATTTTTATATTACGTGCATCAAATATATATATTTCACAATCTTTATTTTCTTTCATTTTGAATTGTATATATAAATTTTTAAATTTTTATTGTTAATACTAAAATTATTATTACGAACAAATTATTCAAATTAATTTTTTTACTATGCTCATTATTTTATTATTCCAGCATTATAGATGCTTAAATAATTTATTTTTTTAAATTTATAAATAAATTTATTTGTTCTATAGGTAACTCCATAATATAAATTAAAAGAAAAAAAATCATAAGTAGCTCATTATCAAAATTGGTCAACTCATAAATATTAGTACTATTAGCCAAATATTACTTATATTAGCCAATTAGCTATTTGTAGTAAAAAAAGGTCAATTTTTTGTTTTCTTTTGAGTGAGTGCTATTAGAATATATTGGGTACATCTTATGGAGCTTGATATCAGCTTTGGGATGATTTGGTGAAGTTTTGAGGTGGTTTGAATTGAAAATTCGAAGTAAAAATTGAACATGAAAAAAATGAGGTGTGTATCATTTATGTATCACACATGTATCATACTTATATCAATTGTGTATCACATGTATATCCATGTATATATGTGTGAGATAGATGCGTGATACATGTGTCGCAGAAGAATTTTTTGAACTTGATTTAGTTACGAATTTTGATACAAAACTAGTCCAAATCACCTCCAATCTTTCTCAAATTTTGTATATTGACTTATCCATATGTTTTCAATGAATTTCAACTATACTCATTGAAAAAGTTTCTTTTTTGCTTAGAGTTTTGAAATATTGTATATATTTTTATATTTTATCACCTTATTTGCTACCTCATCCATGAAATTTCCTTTCCGTCTTGCATCTAATGTTGCTAATCACGCTTAAAAATATGGAAGGAGATTTTTACATGTGATTCTTTGAGAGAAATAACCTTATTTATTTGGTTTTTCAATTTTTATACGTGCTTAGCTATTTTGGTAAGTTTATAACTAATGACTAGAGGTTGGTAAATTAAGACTTATTTAGGACATTTGTGTAAGTTTCCAACATAAAAAGAACATGACGCGATGGGGACATTTTCGCAAGACTGCAATCGTTTATGTTGGGCTTGTATTTATAAGAAGAAAAACTAGAAAAAGCCTACATTTAATTATTGGGCTCAGCTAGGCTTGGCTAGTTTTATCACCCAAACGAAAGAAGAGGTTTTGGCATGGTGTGGCAATGTACTCACACAATTGACAGAAAATAGTTATGGTTATAGATATTGGCATTAAATAGTCCATAAATGTATATCATAACAATAATATGTATATCAAAATGTATATCACAACTTTATTTTTCTTCTTTTTAATATATAAGAATATATATTAAAAAATTTATTTTCCTTCTTTTGTTATCTAAAATATAAAATGATAAATAAAATTATTTAAAATATATTTTTATCTCTATCAATGTATATCAAAACGAAAATAATTGTATTATTTATATATCACGCTATATAACACATCAAATAATGTGTATACCAATATATATTACAAGTTTATTTTATTCTTAGTGTATATCAAAATGTATATAAATTTGTTTATATCAAAATGTAAATAAAAGATTTTTTTTTGTATATTTTAGCGTATAACACAGTTTCTTGCGGATATACACTAATATATTTGCTAGAGATATATTGATATACAAAATGAGAATTAGATATATTATTTGCATATCATCGTGTATAACATATTAATAATGTGTATATCGACAAACTATATTTTTTTTTTGTATAACACATTTTAGGTTGAAAACTCAAGTGACGAATCCACACGTGCATCCCTTATTGTATCATGTGTATATCTCTATGTACATCGGTGTTATCTCATGTGTAACTATGTATATCAGGGCTCCCTTCACTTTCTCTACCCGAGGGTCATTCGGAAACAGTCTCTCTACCCTTCCAGGGTAGGGGTAAGGATGCGTTCATCCTACCCTCCCCAGACCACACATGGTGGGAATATACTGGGTAGTTGTTGTTGTATTATGTGTAGCTATGTATATCCATAAAAATTGGTGTTATATATACAATATACAATGTGATATACATGGGCGTCCCTAAATTTTTGTTGTTGTATACACGATATACAAAATTGATATACACAGATGTCCTTAAAAACCTGTCTGGATATACACTGAGGTACACAATATACATGATAATATACACATGTCGTATTTGCATTTTTAGGTATGATTTTTTAACTGAAATCAATCTAATTCACTTATAATCTTGCTCAAATTTAGTATATAGCCTCGTTTAGGTATTTTCAACCAATTTCAATCATACCCACTCGTTCAATCCAACCAAAAAAAAAAGAAGAAGAGAGAATTAAAACAAAGTGAAAATATATTTTTTCTCTCTTAGTTTTTGCTTCTGATTTTCTCTGATGTAAGATCAACCTTACATTTTCATCCCACTGATTTTTTTTGCATAATTTGCAAGAATTTTTTCTAAACTATAAGAGCGATAGAGAAGAGATAGAAGAAGAAATACAAGGAGAGAAAGGGGGAGGGAAGCCAAAATAAGCGAGTAGTTTTTTTTTTGTTGAGAGAGTAATTTTTTTAGGATTTGGCTATATAATGCCAATTGTTTGGGGCTATCTTTGCTAAACCTAATATAAGAAAAATTACCAATTCCCATTATGTATTGTTATAGGATGCCAAGTTTTCAAGAAAGAAACAACAAAAAGAGTGTTGATCCGTGAAATTAAAAAATAGCTAAATTTACAAGTGATATTTGAAAACCATTTTTCATGTAAAAATAAATCTAAACGAAAATACTATTTAAAATCCGGAAAATATTTCATTATAATATACTGAAGTTTAATTTTTTTTACATATGAAATTCTATCATAATATCCTGATCTAATATAATATACTATTAGTGTTGAAGCAAAATAATGATTATTTTTCGATAACTTTGTAACTAGTGATTATTTTCGATTACTAGTCGAAAAAGGGCTAGCTATTTTTACTTGATCGGTGGGTGAGAAGAAAAGTCCAAAAAGAACAGTGGAATCATTTCGTGTCCAACTCTCTTGCTTTCGACAGTAACGAATTTTGTTAGTTCTTCTTCAATTCCGCATACAGAAAACAGATCCTTCTCCCTCTGTAAATTCTCCACATCTCTTCCTAATTCTTACCAATCTATATTTCATTTATTCTTCATGGCATCCAGTGGTCACAACAATCTCAATGCAAAACTCGTAAGTCTGTCATCCACGTATCACAAATGAATTTTAATTTATAGCTTTTAAATCTTTTTAATTGTAAATTTCTGATTGTTTTTTAGGTATTGTTAGGAGACATGGGAGCTGGTAAATCAAGCTTGGTTATACGATTCGTCAAGGGCCAATTCCTTGAATTCCAAGTATTCTTCGTTCTTTTACCCGTTCAATGTTGACCTTTTTCAAGCCTTTAATTTTACTTTTTTTTTTTAGGGTTTTGTAATTTCAAGTTTATGAAATTTGCTTTGTTATTGGTTGGTTGATCGATTGTGACGATGATGATGTTAATTATTAGTACTATTTCTTTGTTATAAGCATCTCATATTCGAAGTGCGCTGGCCCTATTAATCTGAATTATTTCGTGTTGATTATTGACAATATAGGAATCGACGATTGGGGCGGCTTTCTTTTCGTCCACGCTGGCAGTTAATAATGCTACGGTGAAGTTTGAGATATGGGATACTGCTGGACAGGAGAGGTACCATAGCTTAGCGCCTATGTACTATAGAGGAGCTGCTGCTGCTATTATCGTCTATGATATCACTAGCTCGGTAAGAAACTATCCTAAAGAGAAAATTAACTATCAAATGGGTCAATAAAGGTGGCTTATTAACTTGTTTTACCTTTGATACACTGGTATTGCATGTGAAAAGAAATTGGAATAATGGTAGCTTCATTTCATGACTTGTCAGGTTGAAAATGGTAGATTGTGGAGCCAATAAAAAAAAGCTACTGTTAGTTTGCAAAATGACTTTCTTTGTCCATAAATTAATGCAGTTAAGAGGCGGTCCCCCTTTTTGCACAAATTTAGAAGGTTAAGGTTAAGGTAAAGTTGCTGCCACGTGACCTCGAAGTCACGGATTCGAGCCGTGGAAACAAACTCTTGCAGAAATGCAAGAAATGCAAGGTGAGGCTGCATACAATAGACCCTTGTGGTCCGGCCCTTCCCCGGAACCCGCGCATAGCGGGAACTTAGTGCACCGGCTGCCCTTAGAAGGTTAAGGTATTTAATGCCCATTTCAAAGGTATCAAACAAAAAGTGCAGAAAATGCAGTTTGCTTTTAAAAAAAATTATCCTTAGGGGTGGTAGGACTTTGCATAACATGAAAAAAGTGGATAGTTTTTGTTCTCTATTGAATTAAGACTACTGAGGGAGAATTCTTATTTGGGTTTGCTTACTGATTCTGCTTCGGTTTTGCATGATCATAACTCTGTAATATTCCTTCTGAAAAAAACTCCGTAATATGGATGTCTGCATGTTTATGCATATGTCTATTCATCTAAATTGAGATATTGTCTTTTGTTTCCTGCTAATTTAGGATTCATTTGCAAAGGCAAAGAAATGGGTGCAAGAATTGCAGAAGCAAGGTGCTCGTTCCTTCAACCTACCTACTTTATATAAATAAAAAAGTGCAGTCATAAAATCTTCTTTCTATTTTGAGTAACTTATCTGAATAGCTCCTTTTTTGAGATATACCGTAACAGCTCTTTTATAAATTATAAGATGTCTATAAAACTCTGGAAAAATTATCTTGTTACTTTCCATTTTTCGTGAATGGTTTTCTTCTTAGCGTCAACTTTTCTTTTAATGATCTAAGTTCTGTATTAAAATAACCAGGTTTTTTGGTACATGGGTTTTCAATTAAATTAGCAGTTTTCTGACAATGTGACAGGAAATCCTAACATGGTCATGGCTCTTGCTGGCAACAAGGCTGATCTAGAAGATAGAAGGAAGGTTACTGCAGAAGTAAGTTGTAACTTTTGGTAATCTAATGTTTACTGCCCATCATCATATTTGGATGGTTACTTTATCCATTGCGAAGTGTCTCAGCTAAACACATCTCCGACCTGTAAGGTTGCATTTTAAAAGAAGTAGTTACTATTGCTTTTTATTAGCCTTGCTTTAGGTTTCTTAATTAGGGCACCATTCATATATTGGATTATAGGTTTGAGGTACAGAAACATTTCGTCTATCTTTAAAATCTTCAGCTTTAGAGCTTGATAGAAAACTGAGATACTCATTTTGGTGAGAATCAATATGAATCAAGTACATCTCAATTGCAAACAAGTTGGGGGGACTATGCGAAACCTCTGCATCTATTAATGTATTCAGAGGCTTCATCATAATCAGTCTATTTCTATGTTGGACGTTAAGCTGCACATTTTTTTCTTTATCTGGATTTTGAGCAGATTATGCTTTGTTAAGCTCTCATATGCATAGTTTCCTCGTAGGGGTGGCAAAATGGTTAAAAGAAAACAGTTAACCACCCATATTATCCACTAAAAAATGGGTTGATAATGAATTCTTTAAAAACAAGTCAAATATGGATAAGAACCATATAATCCATTTAGAAAATGAATAACCAATGGATCACCAATGAGTCTAACTTTTACATTTGCAAAGCCTCAAATTGGGGGTCCCTCAAGTTAAGTGATCATATGCAAGAAGTCAAGGATAATATGGTTACCCATATTATCCGCCGGTTAACCCGTTTTTTAGCCGTATTAAATATGGGTCGGGTATTTATCCGTTTTTCATCCCCTGTTTTCGACCCGAACCATATCCGGCACGACCCGTCTGTTTGCCACTCCTAGTTTCTTGTGGGAATTACTTTAGCACTTAGGTAAATTTAACCCACTGCAATTAGTGCTCAAGGAGAAGTCTGCTGCCTTCATGTTTTTTTTCTTCTGGAAATGCTATTTCATAATTAAGTTTCCTGCAATTAAAGGATAGGTTTTAGTTGTATAATCTTTGGTGATACATAGATCTCTTCAATTGTGGAACTGGAATGAGTTCTCAATCTACCGCCTAACCTATCATGTAATTTGGTGTTGTTAATCTTGTTTAGATCGCATGTCAATGTCTTTTGGAACCGTGAATGTTAAAAATACTAATCTCTTGAGGGGAATCTAAAAGACATAAATGTTACTAATAATTCTTAGAGGAGGTCACTAGAAATCGTTATTCTTAAGTTGAGCTGGATTTAGAGACCAAAGTCACGTTTGTTAATTTATTGTAGAAGAGCAGGATAAATAATGGGATTCACAGAATTTTAGCTTCTGATGGCACTGTAGCATTTTTGGAGTGGGGAAGGCAAACGTCCAGTGACTAGGGAATTAGCTACTCTTTGTCACTCTGTGTAGTCATTTGTTGTTAGTTAACTTATTGTTTCTTTTTTATCTAGTATCTACAGTATGTGAGGTAGTTCAATATCTTCATTGTTTTGGGATATCGATGTTCTAATATAGTGTTGTTGGTGATTTTACAGGAGGCACGCTTGTATGCAGAGGAAAATGGCCTCTTTTTCATGGAGACCTCTGCCAAAACTGCTGTGAATGTCAATGATATTTTCTATGAAATAGGTATCTTGCATTGCTTTTCCTTTTGTTGCTCTTTTTGTTTTTCATTTATTTCTGATACCGAGAGCAGGCAATATAATTATGCATCCAAGTTTTTGAATCTTAATGGTATAAGTCAAATGTAGGTTCACCTTCTCTAGTTGTCATCTTGTGCTTATCCTATCATGTCTTTCTTTTTTTCCCTACGAATTTCGCATTCTGTTTACTATATTATTTTGGCATTACCGCATTAACAATATTTAATCGTTATTAAATCTAAAAATCATAAGATAGGTTTATTATTGAACCTGCACAAAGGGTTGAAGTGCTGCCTAAGTGATTTGAGACAGAGCACTCAGTTCTCGCTACATCTAGCTTTAAAGCTTAAGCACAATTATTCGCTTGAGCCTCAGTTTACCCGAACCATAGTTTTTAAGGCATCCTCTAGTTGCCTCGGTGCTTAGTTTGTTGCTTTCTAAGATTCAGCTCGTCTGAAAGTATCATGTTGTTTGGTGTGAGGGAGGAATAATTCACATTTACTTTCTCTTTTCCATTACTTCTCAATTGGAAAAGCTTGAAAAGGCTTATGAGGTGCTCTTTCTCATTTGTTAAGAAATAACTATTCTCGTTTGACCATTTTCGCAACAATTTTTTTGTGAGATCTTACAAAATTCTATTGTGGGACTTTACCTGTGTTTATAGTAACAAAGAACTATAGTTTGTGATATTTGTACCAATCTTAAATCACAAGGATGATTGTTATCCTAGATAATTTGATGTTTGATTATGATGAATTCCTGAGATAGTTCTCCTCAAGCAAACTATGTGATATTGAATAGGGGAAACAACTTAAATTATTTAGAAGTGTAATTCATTTTTTCGTCATACCTAAGCTCTTATCAATACTACAACTTACTATCAAATTATGCCCCATTCCCACTCTCCCCATGTCCCCATCGCAATGATGTATGCTCACTTCGATTCATGCCGCTAAACACAAGAAATGATGCAGGAAACAGTTCTTCTGGTAAAACATGTTAGTTTTCAGGTTCCAGACAACTTTTTCGGCATGAGCATCTGATAGACCATAAAAGAGTGAAACACCACTAAGGTGGATCTCCCCCTCCCAAAAAATAAAAATAAAAGGAGTTGTTATGAAAGTATATACACTGCTACCAAATTAAATTTTCTTGGAGGTCGGACCTAAGCATGCATGGCTCACTCCAATCTTATTGTCATTGAGCTTAAACTGGGTTGCTCAAGGGATTGGAGTAATCGTGATCTCAAGAGATTGGGAGATTTTTTATTACAATCATAGTTGGATCCATGTTTCTTTCCCGGTAATATGTTAAACACTAGGTTAACTTCCAGGGCAGTTTCTGGTAACAGACATTTTTGTTGTATGACCAGTGGATAGTTGATAAATGTTGCTGTTTGTTGACTAGTGTGTCAAATAGGAACGAGGCTTCTATTGGAATTGCCATCACTTCTACTGTACAGGAGGAGCTCTAGCAAGGACTTAAGTGCTGCCTATGCCTCCCCTCAAGGATCAGGGGCTCTGTAGAATTACCCCTTTAATGTTTACCAATTATAGTTTTACCACCTCGGACTGTGGATGCAGTCAACTACAAACCCATAGAGCATTTAGTTTAATTGATTAGATTAACCTAATTAATAGAATGAGAAAACTAAATAGTTTTGTTCTCACTTGCAAAATAGATACCGTAGTTGGAAGTTGGAACACTATTATTTAGATTGTTGCCTCAAATAAAAAATGAATGGAACTGTCAATTATTGAATTAACATGCACTTGTTAGCAGATTTTTCCAAACAATACTCCCTCCGTCCAACTATTGAAGGTTACTCTTTTTACCGACATTTTTCTAGCACACCATCTTCACTTAATTTTTCTTTTTACTATTCCATTTGTAGTCCGAATGTGTATTTATGGATATACTATTATTTACACACGGTGGGGTGGGGGGATAGAGCCTATTTTGTAGTCCTATAGTTAGAATTTCAGGAGATATCTTTGGGTGGAAGTGACATGATAAGATTCAGGAGGTGAAGACCTGCAGTTACCTGCCATAAGGAGATGATTCAGCAATACTCTAAAAGGGGTTGTAACCTCCAGCAACCTTGGAATTGAGTGGAAGGGGTGGCAGTTGGGGAGCGACTGCTCTAAAAGTTACTAGTTTCTTAAAGTTGTATATACCTTATTGACTTTTTTATTCATTTTATATATTTTACTGAATTATTAAACTTCTATGCGATTTCTCTTTGGGAGCTCGAGAAGGGACTTACAGGTGTCTAGCTTTCCACAATTAAATTCTTTTAGAACTTGCGCTTACTTTTGTTGTGTCAGAACAGTTGAGTATCTTTTTTATTCGCTTCTATGCCCTGATCCCTTGAGTTTGGTGTTTTGCAGCTAAACGGTTGCCTAGAGCTCAACCTGCCCAAAATCCAGCAGGAATGGTTCTTGTAGACAGACCAGTAGAAGGGACCCGAGCTGCATCATGCTGTACTTAAAATTCAGCATTGTTCATGAATTCACTAAACCTTTCCTATTCTTTGACTGGACTATCACTTGTTCTCCATGTTAAACATGAAAGTCTAGAAATGTGAGAGATATGGAGTAGAATATGTAAACTATGTATTTAGAAGCTCCCCATGTTATAGGCAAGCCGTTGTAAGGAAGCCCCTGAACCTGAAGTCATGCTCCTTGTTTCTTTAGTTTTTTCTATTTTGCAAATGATTTGAATTTCCTTGAATTAGGAATAACCTGCTTTGATTTGATTTTTGCCTAATGTCGTTCCCGTTTTTTACTCTTTAAAAATAGAGTTCACATTGGATAAAATAGTCATATTAAATTATTTTTCTAATATTTAAAAATAGCCATTTAGTTAATTGTCGTATATTTAGTAATAATTATTTAATTATTTTTCTAATATTCAGAACTTTGATTTCACCTAAAGTTTTTGGTAATAATTTTTTCCTTATTTGAATTAGGTAGGAAGTCCTAATATTTAGGAATTCAAAATTAATATATTTCATAAATATGGTACTATATTTTCATCCAATAAAAATTAATTATGCACAATCTAAACATGTGCTTTCAAAGTCTTATTTTTGATATTGAAAGTTTTTATTAAAGTACGACAAAGAAACAGGTGCTTAACTTATCAATTTCTAATTCAAACAAGGATATAATAGATAACAAAATAATCCATTTATTTGGTTTTGGACGTCTTTTATCACTAGATAATACTTTTTTCCGAGAATTCAAGTTAAAGAATAAGTAAAAAGTAGTTATAATGTGTTGTAGGTTTAAGTGCTCTTTGTCGTAGGATTATAGAAAAATTAATTCTATCTTAATAAAACAATTGAAAAATACTTCTTTGTGAAATAACTATGTTTGATTTTTCGGAGTATATAATAGTATGTCAATTATCCTTTAATTTAACACTCCTTATATAAAATTTATGTACTGAAACGTAAATACATATTTTACTAGTATAATTAGATATAAATTAATCCAATATCCATAATTATGATACTCTTTAGTTCAACATTAAGTCCAGCAAATGCTTTTAAAATGACGCAAAGAATTGAATGTCAGGTGTAGGTAGACAGTAGAGACGCAAAGCGCGTACATTAAAAGGGCGTCCTTCGCAAAGTATTGATCGATATTTTTGCCCATCAAAAATAAATTTTACATTAGACAATCTAGCTAATTGAGATCAATATTCTATCATTTTCTGAAATTTATATTTTATAATATAATTTAATTTTATAACTCAAATACATTATTTAAAAATATTGTTTAAAATTTTAAATTATATATTTATTAATATAGATATACGCGACCGTTTTAAAAATATGTTTCACATTATACAAAATAGTCATTTGATTATTTCTTTAATACTAGAAATATGAGTAGTCTTTTAATAGTTTCCTAATATTTAGGAATTCGACATCAATTAGATTTTGTGTATTATATGTTTTCTTATTTGAACTAAATAATATAACATATTATTAGTATAAGAAAAAGAATGACAAATAAGAATCGCAATATTTTGTGGTGTGTTTCAAAAAAGCCGTTTACTATTTTTTACGTTCGGAAGTACTTTTGTTTGTGATACATTTTTACAATTAATTCTTTAGAAATTAGGTAATTTCGGCAAAAGTTTTGAGTACTTTCAAGTCCTTTTAGTTTTAGTAGTTTTTTTATTTGTGATAATTATGTAATAAAAACTTTAAGTACTTTGACCTCTTTTTAGGTTTAGAAATATTTTTATAAGATAAATTAACCGATTAATTTCTTGTAAGAAGAATATTACTACTTTTTTAAATTATGTTAGGTAAAAATTTCATTAATTGTTTATAAATATGTTAGGTAAACTTTTCGAGCACTTTCACCTCGATTTAGGTTTAAGAATTTTTAATTTTTTATTGTAAAAATCTCGAGCACTTTTATCTCAAGTTTAGAAGAATGTGTTTATGCATGGAATCCTAATATTTAGGATTTTAATTTTTTAAATATTTTACTTTATAGAAATCCCTCATGAGTTATATTATGTAACATGAATATAATTTCTTATATCCTTTTTTAAATAATTCTTTTCTTTTTGGTTACGTAAGAGACACAACAACATTGTGAATGAATATTAGAGGTATTCAATATGGTTTTATAACCCTTATTTTTAGTATTTGTTAACATAAGTCCCCCTAGATATCCAATATGTTCTCCAACCCTTTTTAATTTTTAGGATTTCTTTTAAATCCTTCAAATTTGAGGTTTTTATTTTTCTTCATTAAACTTTTGAGTTTTTTTTGGTATAACTTAATATTCAATCTTAATTTTCTTTTTAACAGATTCAAGCTTAAATTTTGAAGCTTGACTACGAGTTCCGCGTAATATATATATATATATATATATATATATATATATATATATATATATATATATATATATATATATACACACACACCAAGGGCATATGTTATTTCATAAAAACTCCATGCTTGCATTTTTTAAATGCAAAATTATGTCATCTTGATACACGTGAACCCCATATTTTTCTAGCCACAACTCTTCTTTAAATGCACTATGTAAGTGTTGATTAGACTGTTTGTGCAGTGCAAATGCTCATTTCTAATCTTTTTCTTGTTTTGGAAAATCATTAATTTTGTTTTATTTAAATACAAGTTTTCATAAAGAAAGTAAAATTAATTTTTAAATAATACAGTAACAAAGAGAAGTATCGATATTTACAAGATTTTTATCTTTACTCATACTATCTTAAAGCAATTTGAAAATAAAAATTAAATGGTTTTCGTCTATCCATACTATTTGAAGGCGATTTCAAACTAAATATTTTCATATTCAAAAGTAATTTTAAAAAATATAGCTTGTTAAACCTCAAAAGTTAATTTAAGTAATGAGATTTGTTTCTACTGTACTAGGAGGCTATATCTTATATACTTAATTGATGTGATAATTTAATTTATATGGTTTGAATTCTATTCTTCCATGATAAGTTTTCAACTATCAATAGATTGTCTTAAACGTTATTTGTTATAGTTTTTATATTGTTTCATTATGAAAATTAACACATGATAATTCCATAAAAATAAAAATATTTCTCCCATCTCCTTAAACAGAGGAAAATATAAAAATCTATATATTTTATATAGAATTCTATCAAATGTTTATTATTTTATCACCGGTTAACATCAATTTAAACGAGTTATAATGAAATATAACTTGAACTATTATATTGAATTACTACAATTTATATCATGTCCATATTTATTATAGTGCCTATTATTCTCTCGTTTAAAGTAATATATTGCCTCATTAAGAATGCAAAATTAAGAATTTCTCTTCATTTTGATGTATACAAGATATAAAATCATAACTTTTTTTGATCGTATTGTAAATAATGATGTTGTTCGTTTAAACTTTCATAAAGTAGCTGATTATTTCCACTATTGAAATACTTGCGAGACCACTTTGGATGTATTCCAGATTAGTTTACAGACATAATGATATGCTTATTATTCTACAAAATTATTAATATCGATGACACTTGTAGCTTTTTAATGTATTCTCTTGTAAACAATTCGAATATACTGAGGAAATAATACCATGGAAAAATACATATGTTACCCCCTGAACTATGGACTGAACCCCTATTACACACTTTCTGACCACGAAAATTATCTCACACACCCAGCCTTTCCAAAGTGTGTCTAATACACACCTATTTTGCTACGTGGATCGCGCGTGCTTAACAAGAAAAATGAGCGCGTAAAACTTGTAAATATTTTTTCGAAATCCATATTTTAGTGCTACGTGTCAATATAATAGTAATATTTTCCTTATTTTCAATTTTTTACCAAAACTCATGATGAAGAATTTAATGAAGGTACGGTAAATATTTCTTTAAATTGCCTTCCAAACTTCTAGTGCTTCATTATCTATCAATAAAACCCACCTAAACATCTAATCTTTACATAAAAATCTTTTGTATTTCATAAGAATTGACTGAAATGATAAAATCACCAACTCAACTTTTGTCTATAAGGGAAGATTTGAGATTTTATTCACCTCAAGTTGTTTAATTCATGAAAATGAGATTTTTTTAATTCATAAGAATGAAAAACTAACCTTGATTTGCTTTATTTAATTATGGTATGAGATCTGAAAATGGAGGAGGAAAATGAGGAATAGAGGAATTGCAATTTTAATTTTATCTCTTTCATTCTTGGCCTTGGGTTTGTTATAAAAACTGAATCTGTGTGAAGGTTAAAAGGCAATGACATGGATTTTTTCCGATGGTGTCAACTGCGGCGCAAGACAAAAGAAGATGGAGATGTTAGAGGATTTTTAAATTGGGGTATAAGAGTAATTTTAAATATTTTCTCTTAAAAAATAAAATAATGACACGTGTCATGGTCTTATTGGTTCGTGACATTCCACATATTTTTTTTTAAACTGGTAAAAAAAGAGAGGTGTGTATTAGACTCGCGCTGAAAAGGTTGAGTGTGTAAGATAATTTTCGTGCTGAGAAAGTGTGTAACATGGATTTGATGCATAATTCAGGGGGGTAACTTATGTATTTTGCCTAATACTTCCTTCGGCCCAATAAGTGATTTTTTGGTTGTTTTCACACATATTAAGAAATTCACATTTTAACATTAATTATCAATGAAATTGACCATATTAACATTTATGATCTCTTCACATAAACACTCATAACACATAGTCCAATATTATTTACTCTAAGTGCAATGTAGGAAAAAAGTAATTAGTTCATTCTTGAAATATGAAAAAAATACTTATTTGGACCACAAGAAAAGGTCAAAAAATCACTTATTATGGACCCAAGGGAGTACCATTGATATCAAATTCAATTTGATATTTGTGTTTGACATCGACCGGAGGTTAAAATGAGTATTACAACACGAAATCTGTTTTATGTTCATTGCAGCAATTTAATAAGTTATAATTTATAGTTTAATTTAATGTAAATTATTAAAACAAATTAATTGTGAAAAATGATCCTCAATATCATTCTCTATCCATGACTAACTGGATATAGTAATAATTATTATTTATCAAAAATTAATTAAATACCAACAAACAATAATTTTAATAAAATTATATGGGCCGCATACTAGCTTTTCGTCATCTAATATATATATAACAACATACGAAACATGCATCGGAATGACTCACAAAGGACCTCTCCTTGAGACGTGCTTAGAAAATATCAGTAATCCCTTTGGTGAAATATCCACATTTCAATGATCAATTCCCAACCAATGATCTAATTTTTGCGTCCGGGGGACATAAGAAATAGTCGGACAAGAGAAAATGCATTCTCCCATAAATTGTTTATAAGAGTTTAATTTTTTTTGTTTTTGATAGTGCTCAATTATTTCCTTTTTGGCAACGGCATTTGATATAGTTGTGTTGTGTCAGTTGAAGGAGGCTACACATTCGTAACACACCAATTACTCTTGGTTGGACAATACACTATTTCAAGGAGAATGTAGAAAAGGAGTTGTCACGACATATTCATAAAGATCACTTTTGGCAAATTCTTTTTGAAAAGCAGAACATGTACAACAATTCTTCTAAGGCTGGAGTGGAGCAACACCATGCGATCCATGTCATGATGAAACACTATAGTCCCTGGCCTGTAGATATCTTTATGATTCTTAGGAGTTAACTATATAATATACTCGAGCGATCCACGGACCCAATTTTTTTTCTTCTTTTTCTTGGTCTATTGTTAATTATATATTTTTTGCGTCTTTGAGGGAAAAAGAAAAAGAATAGGCTTTTGTGTAATAACATATAGAACTACGATTACATGTATTGTTATTTATCTTTTGCATTATGTGCATTTTAAATTTTCTGAAATCGTATTACTATACCAATCAATTTGAAATACTTGTCGAAGTTTAATACAATGATTAAATAATAATTCATGTAAAATTTAAATTATTTCTACATAGGGTCTACACTTTTTTATTTTAAAATTTTTTGCATCACTAAACCTTAAATTAATTACTATAAAATAATAATTAAAACATATAAAGCTCTTCTTCTTCAAAATGCTCTTGGCACACGTTAGTTAAACGTACACCGAGCTCGTAGTCATGGCGAAAGGAAGAGGCATGGGAAGGGGACGACCTCGTAAGTATCCGTTAACGACATTAGAGAATCTATTGACGACAGTTAATCAACCCTTAATGGAGAAGATATTAACCACTCCTCCAGCTTCAGCTCAAAGTACAGATCTAGCTACTGGAGGTTCTGCATGTAAAATTGGATCAGCTTCGAACCAGTCTAACGTTTTTAAGAAGATGGATCTAACATCTCCGGCATCAATTGGGGTTATACCAGCTGCGATGGCAGTTCCAACCAATGGAACAGTAACCATGCAAAATCCAGCTCATAATCAAGTTGATTCAGCAGATAAACTTGATGAACCAGTGGTGATAAGCGAAAAAGTAGAAGAATCTAAACCTTCATGGGCAACACTTTTTCAAAAGAACAGATTTGCTACTAATGGTATGTCACTATCTTATATTCCTCCGCTAATTGTAGATGGGCAACCTATGGTTCAATTAAAATGGAAGTGGAAGAAGAAGAAAGCAAGTGAAAATGTGCTTTGATTGCATACATTTTAGGAGATGGACCAGGGTATAATAAGAAATACATCAACTTACAATAGTCACATGTTCCAGAACCAGACCTATTTTATCATGATGAAGGCTACTACACAATTAAATTCAAAAACTATGGAAGATGTTCATGAAATTCTGTATGCTGGACCTTATTCAATAGCTAATAAACTTGTAATTCTAAAGCCATGGACACCTGATTTTGAATTCACAGAGGAATTCCCTACGACCATTCCACTATGGGTTAAATTTCCCAAGCTACCTATGTCATGTTGGGGAGTGGTATCACTAAGAAGGATAGCCAGTGTGATTGGGAGACCTATTTTTGCTGAAGAATGTACAACTAAGCAGACTAGAGTTTCTTATGCTCGGATGCTTATTGAGACTAATGTTACAAAAGAGTTGCCAAGTGAAGTTTGAGTAATGGATCAAACTGGGAAGAAGCTTTTGCAAAATGTTACTTATGATTGGAAACCTGCTTACTGTGAGAAGTGTCTAGTAATGGGACATAGATGTTCAAACCAAGTCAGATCTGTTACACAACAACATAACCAAGCTAAAAAAACCAAAATCACACACGAATGGAGAACCAAAGCCCCAATACCTATAACACATGTGCAAAGTGAAATAGTTCCAGTTGAGCAGCCATAACAAGTTACTATTAATATGGTAACTGATGTCCAGAAGTCTAAGAAAAGGAGTGTCCATTCAAGTGTAGATCAAGGTGCTGAAAGGCAGGAAGATAAAGGAAAAGCAGTTCAAAGCCCAGAATTGAACCTCATTAATTTTCCTCCCCTTTCCCCTATTTTTGTGAGAACCAGATTTGAGGCAGGATCCAATAGCAAGTATAAAGTACCACCTGGGGATAGAGGTGGAATCAATAATCAGTAATGAAGTGGTTATTCTGGAATATCATACGTGTAAATAAAAAGTATAAACAGAAATAAGTTAAAGAGTATATTAGATGCAATAAAATAAAGTTAGTAGGATTAGTAAAAACTAAGGTGAAAGAAGATAATGCTCAAAGAATTTCAAAGTATCTTGTTCCTGGATGGAGCATGCTAGCTAATTATAATGAAACAAGAAATGGTAGGGTATGGTTATTATGGGACACTAATCATCTCATAGTTATTGGACTTAATGATGATCCTCAAATGATTCATTGTCTAGTAAAAAGTAGAAGGAGGGATATAGATTGTTATCTTACTGTTGTGTATGGATTTAGTGGGATCAAAGAAGAGCTTTATGGGAGATTCTGCAACAGCTTTCAACAAGTATCACAAGTCCATGGTTAGTTGCAGGAGATTTTAATGTAGTTTTATATCCTAACGACAGAATTTCTTGTAATCCTGTTAGCTATTTTGAGGTTCAAGAGTTTAGCTACTGTCTTCAACAAACAGGACTAACAGAACTGCCTTGGAAAGGAGAGTATTATACTTGGACAAATAAATAACCTGGAGCTGATAGGGTGAGTAGCAGATTAGACAGGACTTTTGGTAACTATGAGTGGATGATGATTTAGAGCCACGTGGAGACAATATATGAACTACCTCAAATTTCTGATCATGCTCCTATGGTGTTAGAATTAGCAGCTTCTTCTTGGAATGGAAGGGTTCCATTTAGGTTCTTCAATGTATGGTCTACTCATGTAGACTTTCCTCATATTGTGACATCTATTTGGAACTCCTCAAGTACTATTGGTTCTCTAAAGATAGTATGGAATAAATTAAAAACATTGAAAGCTCCCCTAAAGGCTTTGAATGCTACGAATTTCAAGGGCATTACTTAGAGAATTGAAAAGGCCAAATTGGAACTGAAAGATATACAATAGCAGCTTACAAGTAATTATTCTGATGGCTTGCTACATAGGTAGAAAGAGACACTACTCAACCTTGAGAAGTGTTCTTTGATTGAAGAGAGTGTATTGCAGCAGAAGGCAAGAGCAAAATGGATTCAACTGGGTGTTTCCAACACCAAGTATTTTACTGCAGTTATGAAAGAAAGGCCACAAAGAAAACAGATTACTGAAATAACAACAGGTTTAGGGGATAGGGTGACTGATCCTGAAGCTATTATTGTGGAGATTCTGGGATTTTACAAGTCACTAATGAGATCAACAACTAAATCAATTCCTGCCAAAAATAAACTGTATATGGCAAATGGTCCTGTTTTGTCTCAGCAACAAAAAATGGAGTTATGTTCAGAAGTAACTGATCAAGAAATTTTGGAAAGTCTTAAAGAAATTGGAGATGACAAAGCACCAGGGATTGATGGTTATAATGTTGTTTCCTTCAAGAAGTCCTGGAGCATCATCAATAGCCAAGTCAAAGAAGCCATTAAAGAGTTCTTTTTAACTTCCAAGATGTATAAACTAGTGAATTGTTCCACCATTACCCTAGTACCTAAAGTTACTAAGCCTACCACATTCAAGGAATACAAACCAATTGCCTGCTGTATAATTCTGTATAGAATAATATCCAAAATTCTAGCTGCCAGACTTCAAAATATCATGCCTAGCATAATATGTGAATCCCAAGCTGGTTTTGTTCCTGACAGAAAGATAGCTAATAATGCAATCCTGGCCCATGAGTTAGTCAAGTCTTATACTAGATCTCAAATATCACCTAGGTGTACGATTAAAATTGATCTTCAGAAAGCATATGACTCAGCAGAATGGATTTTTCTACAACAGATGATGAAGGAGATTGGCTTCCCTGATAGGTTTATCAAATGAATCATGGAGTGTATTAAAAGAGTTAGCTATACTTTTCTTGTATATGGAGAATCTACTGAACCTTTTGAAGTTGCTAAGGGACTCAGACAAGGAGATCCTATTTCTCCTTTCTTATTTGCTATTGTAATGGAATATCCGAGTAAATCATTTAATGAGCTGGCAAAAGAGAACAAGTTTCAATACCATTCCAGATGCAAAAAACTTGGCATAACTCATACGAGTTTTGCTGACGACCTCCTTTTATTTTTCAGAGGTGACCTATCTTCCATAGTTGTGAACAACTAATTTTTGACCACACCCAAATTCTATACTATTCTGGTGTAAATATTTCTTTTAGGTCTAAATAATACTTTAAATTTTTATCTTACTCTTAATAGGTTTTATTTAAAAAAAAAACTACAAAAAATATTCACAATCTTAGAATATAAGATTTATTCCAATATTTAAATAGAAGAAATTTTATATATATAAACTTGGTTTCTTCTAATTTATAATAATATTTTTTTAGTATAATTTAAACTATAGTGTAAATATTGGGTTTTCTTATTTATATAGTTTTCTTTAAATCTAAAAGTAAGTTTATATATATACTAAAATAATAATAATAATAACACCCAACTTGCCCACTTCTCTAGTTTAACTCCCCACTACACTCATGTCTTATCCCCACTCTCACACCACACTCACATTCTTCTCCCCACTTCCCACTTTCTTCACATAAGTTACAAGCACATACACATCTATATATAATGGAGGACTTACATCTGGAAAAAAAAAAAAGAAGATTTTCACTGCTATCGAAAAGAGAAAGAACGAAAGAAGAAAGAGAACGAAAAGCAAAAGAGGAGACAGAAAAGGACGAAAGAAAAGGAAAAGAGAGATCAGAAGGAAAGAAAAAGGACAAATAAAAAAAAAAA
>ML285122.1:0-43597 GCA_005239495.1 Nicotiana undulata
AACTAACTTTCGCCAATTCAAGCCTAATTCTACACCGGACATCACAAAATTGTTCTGAACATAATCCTAACACCCAAATCACCTAAAGAAGCTATTCGAACCATAAAATATGCATTCCGAGGTCGTTTACTAATAAGTCAACTCTTAGTTGACTTTTCCCTTTTTAAGGCTATTTTAAAAGGCTAATTGACTGAATTCTCACTACTACCATTCGATTTCAAGACTATCAACTCTAATACATCAATTACAGTATAATCAATCTATATCAAGTCAATAACAACAATTATACTGTAGGTTTTTACGTAACGACGGACCGGGTCGTTACACTTCTCTAATAAAAAGTGGGAATATATGACCTCCTCACACTGGAGACAAAGTGCTCTCTATTTATACAATTCATCTTGATGGTGCAGAGAGGATCATTATTGCTTGTTAACCAGTTGATCAATAACTCAGAATCTGCTCCAAATGCATTTTGTTGTACCCATTTGCAATGCACCACTGAATGCCCATGGATGCAACTTCAGTTTCAGTCAAATTGTTGGTACCCTCACCCAATGGGAATGAAATTGCCTGAATGAACTCACCCAATTGATTTCTTATGATGAAACCACAACCTATCCTCCCAGGGTTAGTCAAAGCACTCACATCATTGTTAACTTTTACAAAACCAACCTTAGGTCTAGCCCATTTAACCTGATGGATAGTAGTGTGATGCTTGATATTCTCAATGATAGAGTATAGACTCCCCATCTATAAGTCTATTTAATAGTAGAAAAGTTAGTGTGGAGAAGCATATGTACATCATAGTTGATGGAGAATATTACTCTTGCTATGGTGGAGGTCATTGAACCATACTTAGCACTACATCTATTTTTCCGCAGATTCCAACATATGATAATGGGGAGAGTGGCTAGGATCAACTTTTGCACTTCATTGTTATTCTTCTAAAGAAACCACATCATCTGGATTAATCTGAGAGGCAGAATATCAGTTTTAATTTCAAACGGACCTCCATATTTCTTCCACACAGTCTTAGCAAGATTGCCTTGACTGAAGATGTGTTTTATTGACTCCTCTGTAAGTGGTACATCATACACATCTTGATGCGGTAATACTTCCAATGGAGGTAAGTGGTACATCATACACATGTCATTAGTAGGTAGTTTGTTTCTAGAGTTCTCTAAAGGAAAAAGGACCATTTAAATGAGATTATTTTGTACCATGTCATTTTGTTGGTAAAATTGGGTTGCTTCTTTTTCCTTAACACTTCCCAAGCATATGCACATGTAAAGTTTCTAGACACTGTGGGTTTCCATATAGGTTGATCCTGGGATTGTGGCTTGTAGTAGATTGTATTTTGCATTATGTCTTGAATCATGTGAGTTGGGGCCGCTCTGTTCAATTCCTGTAGATTCCACTGACCAATCTCCCAGAAGTGAGCCACAAGAATATTTCCAGGTCTGCCTCCTTTAGTTCTGTAAGTAGCAAGAGAATTTGTGCCCAACTAATTGTCCTACCAAAAACTGTAGTTTCCATAATGCAGTCTCCAAAGAATGTGTTTCTCAGCCTCTTTCTTGTTAAGCATCATTTTCTTCCAGGCTTGACACTGCCCAGTACCCATTTCTTGGATATAGGATTTGACCTTAGGCAATATTTGGCCCTCGGAAATTTTCTCCATAGTGACTTATTTGTTCTAAATAGCCACCATTGTTAAAACTCCATAGATTGACAAACATCTTCCATTTTTTTTAAAGCAACTCCAGCTTCAATCATGGGAAAATATAAGTTTTGGTATGATGACCAGTGATATTTTGCTTTGTCATTCTCCATTAACAAAAAGGTAGCGGCTAATCTTTCGATTTTCTTCAAGAAAGTTTTAGGAGGAGAAAGGGTTGACAGAAGGTGTATGGGTATTGATTGTAACACATTCTTGATCAAAGTAGCCTTGTCTCCATATGACAGAATCATGATATGCGAGTCTTTGATTCTGTTAACTATTTTAGCCACAATGAAGTTGAAGTGAGCAATATTTTTTCTACTTGTGTAAAGCGTGCATCCCAAGTATGTGAGAGGAGATTCTTTCTTGTTTAAACTAGTTACTTGATGTACTATTCTCACTATAGTGTTGAAAGAAGAAGGGGCAGTCATGAAATGACTCTTCTGTGTGATGATTTGTTGGCCAGGAGTGTCTTCGTAGCTACTAAGAATCTCCATGATCTCCTGCAAAAAATTTATATCCCCAAAGGTAAAAATTATAATGTCATAAGCAAATCTTAGGTGATTGATCTGTGGGCCTCTTCTTTCTATGTAGAAACCATTGAAGATCTGTGGGCCTCTTATTTGACCCTTGTTCCACTTATTCGTATGTGTCATCCTATTTTGCTTGTTATTTTGATGTGACTCGTGATTCCTTAGTTATGCATGTTCATGTATCTACATCGGTAGGGGGATTATATTGTGGTGAATCGTGTATATGGATCATGTGTGGTTACCATTGGGGGTTGTAAGACTAGGGCTGATCTATTATTGCTCAATATGGTCGATTTTGATGTGATTCTGGGCATGGATTGGTTATCACCATGTCACGTTATTCGTTATTGTCATGTTAAGACTGTGATATTGGCGACGCCGTGGATTACTAGAATTGAGTGGAGAGGTTCCCTAGATTATCTTCCTAGTAAGGTGATTTCATATTTGAAGGCTCAACGAATGGTTGAGAAGAGTTGTTTGGCATATTTGGCCTTTGTGAGAGATGTTAGTAGTGATAATCCTACTGTTAAGTCGGTTCCGATAATGAGGAATTTTCCAAATATGTTTCCTGCAGACCTGTCGGGCATGCCACCCGATAGGGATATTGATTTTGGTATTGAATTTGTGTCAGGCACTTAGCCCATCTCTATTCCACTGTATCGCATGGCACCAGTAGAGCTAAAGGAGTTGAAGGAATAGCTTCTGGAGTTGCTTGATAAGGGTTTCATCAGGACCAGTGTGTCGCCTTAGGGTGCACAGGTTCTATTTGTGAAGAAAAATGATGGTTATATGAGAATGTGTATTGACTACATGCAGCTCAACACGGTTACTATCAAGAACAAGTACCCACTATCGCATATTGATGATGTATTTGATCAGATTCAGGGTGCTAGGTATTCTCAAAGATTGATTTGAGATCGGGGTATATTAGTTGAAGATGCGAGCTTCAGATATTTTGAAAACGGCATTCAGGACCCGCTATGGTCACTATGAGTTTATGGTGATGTCTTTTGGGTTGACCAATACCCCAACAACTTTTATGCACCTGATGAAAATCATATTTCAGCCCTATCTTGATTCTGTCGTCATAGATTTCATTGATGATATTTTGATGCATTCTTGCCGTCGTGAGGATCATGAGCAACACTTAAAGACCGTGCTCCATAAATTGAGGGAGAAAAAGCTATATGTTAAATTCTCCAAGTGTAAATTTCGGCTTAATTCGGTGGTATTCTTGGGTCATGTAGTATCCAGTGAGGTGATTAAGGTGGATCTAAAGAAGAATGAGGCAGTTCAGAGTTGGCCCAGACCATCTTTTACTATTGAGATCAAGAGTTTCCCTGGTTTGGTTGGGTATTACCTCCATTTTGTGGAGGGGTTTTCATCTACAGCAACCCCATTGACTAGATTGATGCAAAAAGGTGCCCAATTCAGGTGGCCTAATGGGTGTGAGGAGAGCTTTCAGAAGCTCAAGACTTCCTTGAATATAACTCTAGTTCTAGTTTTATCTTCGGGATCGAGTTATTATACAAAATATTGTGATGCTTCACGGATTGGAATTAGGTGTGTGTTGATGCAGGAGGGTAGACTGATTGCTTGTGCTTCGCATCAGCTGAATCCCTAAGAGAAGAACTACAATGTACATGATTTAGAATTAGCAACCACTATTCAAGTGCTGAAGATTTGGAGGAACTATCTCTATGGCATGTCATGTGAGGTGTTCAAATATCACAAGATTCTCTAGCACTTGTTCAAACAAAAGGATCTTAACTTGAGGCAACGGAGGTGATTAGAGCTACTAAAGGACTATGATATCACCATTCTTTATCATCCGGGGAAGGCCATTATGGTGGCCGATTCATTGAGTAGGAAGGCTGAGAGAATGGGGAGTCTTGCTTATTTCAATTAGCGAGATACTGTTAGCGTTGGATGTCCAGGATTTGGCCAATCGGTTTGTGAGGTAAGATATTTTAGAGCCTAGACGAATTCTTGCTTGTGTGGTTTCACGGTCTTCTTTGTTTGAGATCATCAAGGTACATTAGTATGATGATCCCCACTTGATTGTCCTTAGGGACACGGTGCAGCACGGTGATGCTATGGATGTTACTATTAGCGATGATGGGGTGTCGAAGATACTGGGTTGGATCTGTGTTCCGAATGTGGATGGGTTGCGTGAGTTTATTATTGAGGAGGCCCATAGTTCACGGTATTCAATTCATCCAGATTCTGCAAAGATGTATCAAGATTTGAGGTAGCACTATTGGTGGCGGAGGATAAAGAAGGATATTGTGGAGTATGTTGCTCGGTGCTTGAACTTTCAGCAGGTGAAGTATGAGCTTTAAAGACCTAGTGCTTAGCTTTAGAGGCTTGATATTTCATAGTATAAGTGGGAATGTATCACTATGGATTTTGTAGTTGGGCTTCCACGGACCTTGAGAAGATTCGATGCAGTGCGGGTCATTATGGACAGATTGACTAAGTCTGCGCACTTCACTCCAGTCATGACCACCTATTCTTCAGAGCAACTGTCATAGATTTATATTCGGGAGATTGTTTGCCTTCATGGTGTGCCTGTGTCTATTATCTTGGATTAAGGAATGCAGTTTACATCGCATTTTTGGAGAGTCTTGTAGTGTTAGTTGGGAAGTACAGCATTTCATCCCTATATGAACGAGGAGCCTGGAACACTATTTAAATTTTGGAGGATATGTTGCGTGTGTCATGGGATAAGTTTCTTCCCTTAGCAGAGTTCGCCTACAACAATAACTTTTAGTCGACTATACAGATGGCTTCATATGAGGCTAGATTTTTGGGCACTAATTTGGTCAGTGATGCTTTGGAGAAGGTGAAGATGATTCAGGAGAGACTTCATACAACGCAGTCCAGGAAAAAGAGTTATACTGAGAAGAAGGCTCGTGATATTGCATATACGATTGGTGAGAAAGTTCTACTCAGAGTTTTGCCCATGAAGGGTGTGATGAGATTCGGGAAGAAGGGAAAGTTGAGCCCTCGGTATATTGGTCATTTTGAGGCGCTTGAGGGAGTTGGAGAAGTGGCCTATAGACTTGCCTTGCCACTAAGTCTATCGGGATTTCATCTAGTGTTTCATGTTTCTATGCTCCGGAAGTACTATGGAAATATGTCACGTGTTTTAGACTTCAGCACAATGCAATTGGATGAGGATGTGGTTTATGATGTGGAGCCTGTGGCCATTTTGGATCGGTAGGTTCGAAGGTTGAGGTCGAAGAATTAATCATCAGTAAAGGTTCATTGGAGAGGTCAGTCAGTCGAGAAGGCTACTTGGGAGACCGAGCATGAGATGCAGAGCAGATATCCTTACCTTTTTACCCTCCAGTATTATTCTAGACCTATTCGAGGATGAATATTTGTTCAAGATGGGGATAATGTAATAAACCGTCCTGTCATTTTGATTATTTTAGACCGTTTCCCCTATTTGATGCTTTACATATGTGTATCTGTGGTCACGTAACTTGACGGGATGATTGGTTTGGTTTCTGGGAGATTTTGGAGTAAATCAGGACACTAGTCCCAGGATTGGACGCTTAAGTTGTAAAAGTTGACTGATATTTGACTTTAGTGTAGACGACTCTGAAATGAAGTTTTTATGATTCCAATAGCTTCATATGGTGAGTATGGACTTAGTCGTATATCGGGATATGGATTTGGAGATCTGTCGGTTAGTTTTTCCTTTTGACAAAAGTTGGAAAGTTGAAGGTTTGTAAAGCTGATAGTTTTGACCCACCACTGACTTTGATAGTTGGAATAAATCTGTTGTGTCATTGGTACTCGTTTACAAAATTTGAGTTCATTCGGAGTTGATTGGATATGGTTCGGCATGAGTTTAGGAAATTGAAAGTTTGTTAGTTCACTAGGCTTGTATTAGGGTGTGATTCATGTTTTTGATGTTGTTTTATGTGATTTGAGGCCTTGGGTAGGTTCGTGATATGTTTCAAGATTGGTTTGTGTGTTTGGACGGGTTCTTAGGGGCCTCATATGTTTTTTGGATTGATGACAGATCGTTTTTAACTTAGAGGAATTGCTGAAGTTTTTGAGCTCCGATACCTTCGCACAAGAGATGGATTTGCCATAGGTGCGGGGCTGCAAAAGCAGTTGTATGACCGCAAATGCGGAGTTGGGCTAGTAGAGGCTGGGTCCGCAGGTGTGGACATGGAGGCACATATGCGCTTGCATTGGAGCGGTAGGAGTCCACAAAAACAGACTCGTAGGAGCAAAGAAGGATCCATAGAAGCAGAAGGTCGGGCTTTGGGAGGGGATCACGGAAGTGGTACTGCATGTGCAGCTAAGTGTCAGCAGGTGCAGGATCATTGGTTGTGTTATATTTTGAAGGTTTTGATTGCTTTTCTCATTTTGGGAATTGTGGAGCTTGGCTAGGGACGATTGTTTGAGTGTTTTTCATCACAATTAAAGGAGTAAGTGATATGTACTTAGTTTTGTTGTTAGTTATTGATTACCCATTAATTATCATGAATTAAAGGTGGGATTTGGGGGGTTTCGGACTACGATTTTGGAGAGTGTATTTGATTATTTGAAGGTCGATTTGAGGTGGGAATTGGATGAAACACATGTATTTGGACTCTTATCGGGATGGGTGTTAAGAATTTGTGAGTTTGGTCAGGTTTCCGGGTGTGAGCCCCAGGTTGACTTTTTATTTTTGGTTAAAGATCTTAGATTTATCGTTTGGAATCGTTATCTATGGCTTTTATTGATCATATTGAGTTATTTGCTAGATTTGAGTTGTTTAGAGGTTGATTCATGCGGTAAGGGCTTAATAGAGGATTGATTTGGCTTGCTTGAGGTAAGTATCTTACCTAAACTTGGTTGACACACTAGTTACGTGAGTTATTTGTGATAATTACGTGCTATAGGTAGCGCACATGTATGGGTCTAAGACCATGTGCATGCACCGGTTATTATCCATGCTCGGGGTAGTGCTTAGGCTATGATATGCCTTGAATTGATTGCTAAGCTTCATGTTGTGATGCCACTCTTATTGGTACCCTTGTTGTGAGCTAGTTGAGCCATGTTTGATATTACATAGAGGTTGATCTCCTGATTGAACCTGCTAATTGCTATTTTGTTATGTATTTACCTTATTTGAGGTGTGATATCACTCATGCACATGCATACACCTTAGCATGTCACTTATACCAGTTCAAGAGTATGAAATTTGATATTCATATATCATATACATGTATTCTTGTATATTTGATTTCAGTGTGATATGGTTTGGTTGGTAGCCTGTAACCACGCCAGTATAATTGTGATATTGTAGTTTGTGACCACGCCATGCGAATTATGATATAGTGTTTGTGACCATGCCGGGAAAATTGTGATATTGTGTATACGACCATGCCGGGCGGGATTGTGATATTGTGCATATGACCACGCTGGGCGAATTCTGATATCGTGATTGTGACCATGCTGGGTGGATCCGTGATATTAATCATGTGACCATAGAGGGCGATTATGATATTGAGCTTATGACCACGGCGGGTGGATTATGATTATTGCGTGTGACTATGACGTGTAGCGTGTGGATATGGATCCATCCCCCTAGGGTCACACTCACATGTTTCTTCTTGATGGTGTACATGCAGATTGAGGAAAACTGATCAGTGGTTAGGTATTGTTATGGAAATTCTGACGAAAAGCTGGCTAGTGTTTGATTTGGTTGTTCCATTTCATCTTTACTTGCAACTTCCTTGAGTGCTATCTGTTTTATTTTAATATTTTCTTATATGCTAGATTTTTGACTTGACAGAGTTAAGTAATTGTGTGCACTAAAAGGGTCCTTTATGTGATACATGACCTAATCATATTATTGTTTGGCACTTGTTGCATTTATGAACTGTACAAGAGATTACCAAGTATCATTCATAATTCTTGCTTATATCGCCAGAGTTAGTTATGATACTTGTTGAGTACATGGGGGTGGTTGTACTCATACTACCCTCTGCACTCAATTGTGCAGATCCAGGTGTTGGACCAAGCCGCTAGTATGTAAGGCCCTGTAAAATCTTTCCTAAAACATGAGTTTCGTGGTGCGGGGGTTGGCTTACTTGGAGGCATGTCAAAGGTCATTGACCAGGGAGGTTCACCAGTTATCTAGTTTGGGAGTTCGTCTTGCGGACTCTAGTGAAGGAGGGGTAATTGTGCAAAATAGGGATGAATCATTGCTTTTCGTGGAAGTCAAAGAGAAGTAATACGATGATCCATTGTTGGTACAATTGAAGGAGGGAATTCATAAACATAAAACTATGGCTTTTACTCTTGGCATGGATGATGGTACACTAAGGTACCAAGGGCGGCTATATGTTCCAAATGTATATGGTATCAAAGAAAGAATCATGACCGAGGCTCAGACTTCTAGGTATTCCGTACACCCGGGCTCTACAAAGATGTATCATGATCTCAAGGAATTCTATTGGTGGAATGACATGAAAAGGAATGTGGCGGACTTTGTGGAAATGTGTCCGAATTATCAGCAAGTAAAGGTCAAACACCAACGACCTGGTGGGTTGGCACAGAATATAGAAATTCCAATGTGGAAGTGGGAAATGATTAATATGGATTTTGTGGTAGGACTACCGCGTACTCCGCGCAAGTTTGACACAATTTGGGAGATTGTGGATCGACTCACGAAATCAGCACACTTCTTGCCAGTTAAATCTACCGACACATCGAAACAGTATGCTCAGTTGTATATTAAGGAAATAGTCAGGATGCATGGTACTCCAGTTTTTATTATTTCCGATCGAGGAGCTCATTTCACGGCCAATTTTTGGAAGATATTTCAGCAAGGTTTTGGTTCTCGAGTGAATCATAGTACAACCTTCCATCCACAGACCGACGGGTAGGCAGAGAGGACTATTCAGACTCTTGAAGATGTGTTGTGTGCTTGTGTTCTTGACTTCAAGGGTAGCTGGGATGATCATTTTCCACTCATAGAATTTGCTTACAACAACAGCTTTCATGCTAGTATTCAGATGGCACCATTTGAGGCATTATCTGGTAGGAGATGTAGATCTCCCCTTGGGTGGTTCGATATTGGGGAAGCTGAGCTGATAGGACCATACCTCATGCATCAAGATGTGGAAAAGGTTAAAATCATTAAGGAGCGGTTGAAAACTGCTTAGAGTCATCAAAAATCCTATTCGTATGTTCGTCGCAGAGACATAGAGTTCAAAGAAGATGGTTGGGTTTTCTTGATGGTTTCCCCCATGAAGGGTATAATGAGGTTTGGAAGGAAAGGAAAGTGAGTCTAAGGTATGTCAGTCCGTACAAAATCATTCATAGGATTGGTCATGTGGCGTGCAAGCTTGAGCTACCACCCGAGATGTCATTAGTGCACCCGGTATTCCATGTGTCTATGTTGAAGAAGGTACTTGGAGATTCGTCAACGATTGTGCCGGTTGAAACCATTGAGGTTAATGAAGAACAGTCATATGAAGAAATTCCAGTTGCTATTCTTGCTAGGCAAGTTCGAAAGTTTAGGAATAAGGAAATTGCCTCCGTGAAGGTGTTATGGAGAAACCAACAGGTTGAAGAGGCTACTTGGGAGGCCGAGGAAGAGATGAAGATGAAGTATCCTTACTTGTTTGTATAAGCTGTGTAACCTTTTTATGAAATTGTCGCCTATGAATTTTTGTATCACTTGTTATGGGTTATGCTACGTCATTAGATTATGTATATGTTTTTAGGATGTGTTTCTGGGGCCCTCTAACAGGTGGATAGGCCCAGTTACAGGGGAAACTCTGCAAAATATTTGATAATTTAGGGAGATAGTCAAAATTGGGGTTGTTGGTGTGTGGTATGAAAATTGAGTTGCATAAGATGCTAATAGTAAACCTTGGCCCTCATAAGAGGATGGATGATCTTAGGTGGGGAAGGATGTAAGGCCCCCGTAAAATCTTTCCTAAAACCGAGGTTTCATGGTGTCGAGGTCGGCGTTGATATTATTAGTAGTAGAAATTCTTCGCAGCGAGTTGCTCGCCGCGGTTCGGACTTTTTGGGTTGAACAATGTGCTGGGGAGTTGAAGGAAATACTTTGCATAATTGAGCATTTTTGCGGCCCATTATGCGGCCCATTATGCGGCCGCATAATCGCTCTACGGACCGCAGAGTAAGGCAGCTATTTGGGCTAATTTGATGTCAATTTTGCGGCCAATTATGCGACCGCATAACCATTTCGCAGGTTGCACATTGATCGCATAACCAGCTTTGGAATTTTGCAGAGGGAGATTATGCGCCGCATTATGCGACCGCATGACATGTCTGCGGGCCGCATAACGACCGCAGAGTGAAGCAAATCAGCCCAGTTCCGGATAGGGGTGTACATTCGATTTATCGATTCAATTTTGACCCTTATCAATAACTACTTATTGATTATCGATTTGTACATATGCTTATCGTTATCGTTTCAAAAAAGTTTTGATTTTTTCGATTTCGATTTATAGATTTTTGGGGCTTATCGATTCGGTAATCGATTACACCAATAAGAAAATTTGCGGGATTCCACGAAAAGTATATCACTATAAATACGCCTAGCTAATATGGACAAAAAGAAGCTAAAATAAAACGAACACAGTTATAACATAAAAATTGTGTAACAAGCACATGCAACAAACTACAACCTACTGGTCGCATATATACTTGATTTTTATATACCATCACATGTGTGTGCAAACAAGTTTCCAAAGGCAAAGCTCATAGATTTTCAATATTTGGTGAAGAAAAGCAAAACGTATAAATCTAGAATCTCGAGAACTTGCTAGTCTTGGTAGCATCAATAACATATATCTATAGTAATTGTTACATAATGTTGATGGAGTATGAGATTATTATACTAAGAATTTCATTTGTCATATAATTCTTTTATTCTTATTCACCACTAAAAAGAAAAAAAAGTTTGTCTATCTACATATAACTGTTTACAAAATAAATTAAAAGATCAGAGGTAGGATTCTGTCCAGGAAAGATCCACTCCTGGTCTACATTTCCATTATGAATCTTTCTATCGTTCTCTCTCTTTTTTGACAGAAACCCTAAAATGGTAATCGAAAAAAATAGTAGAAGTAATAGGGTTAGGGACTTAGGGTAAAGGAAAGGGTATTATAGAATAAGGGTATATTTGTCTTTTTAGTATATCTTATCGGTTTATCGATAAACCGATAACCGAATAGGACAAAATTGAAATCGAAATCGATAACTCGATTAGAAAAATTTCGAAATCGAAATCGATAAACCGATAACAAATAATCGATTCGATTTATCGATAACCTGATTCGAATGCACACCCCTAGTTCCGGAGGCTATTTTTCGCTTCATTTTGCGGACTGCAATGCCATTATACGGTCGCATATGCGACCGCAAATCCTGTCTCGGGGATTCATTTTTAGGTTTTTATAACCCGACCCTACTTCGTTAAAATAGAGGTCATGGTCCATTTTGAGCAAAATTTCTGATACTTTTAGAATGAGAAAGAGTGCTTAGAGTGGGGGAGTAACCTTCAACCTATTCTCCATCAATTCTTGCTCAATCATTGAAGATTAACAAGGAAAGTCTTTATCCTAAAGGTAAGAATCTATTCCCTAGCTCTTAATTTCGAAACATTTACTAAAAAGGGAGTAATTAGCAAGACAATTCTTGGGTGTGGGAATTGTTATCTTGCATGCATGTGTTATCAAAGATTGTAGGAAGGTTGTGAGCTAAACATGGTAGAGAATTGAATAGATGTGAAGAAAGTATGACGTGTGATGTTTGATAGAAAAGGTAATGTCTCGGGTGAGACGGCTTAGCCGATCGGGCCGTGATCAGACCGTATAAAAGTACGGTAGTATTGTGAATTAAAGAGCTCCCCCCTAAAAACATGGAAATTTACTTGGAAGCTTATATGGTTCTTAACTTGATGTTTTGGTATTGTTTGAAGCTTTTACTAAATTCATGACTGTTTTTCCCATGTATTGTTATCTAGCTTTTTCAGACTTTTATTTTCGTTTTAGAGTTTATGACTCTGTATTTACCAGTTCTGGGGGATTTATCATGTAACAAACCGACCGATATTTTTGAGTATTTTAGTCTCGTTCTCCTATTTATTGCCCCCTCTATGTTATATTATGGTTATGTGACTTGCCAAGGAGGTTGGTTTGGTTTTGGGTGAGGTTTAGAGTGAAATGGGTCACTTAGTTCCAAAGTTGAAAGCTTAAAGTGAAAGAGTTTATCAGAGTTTGACTTTTGTGTAGACGACTCCGAAATGGAGTTTTGATAGTTTTGGTAGCTTCGTTTCGTTATTTTGGGCATAGGAGTGTGTTCGGATATTGATTTGGAGGTATGTAGATCCTTTTAGTTGGAATTGGTGAAAGTTAGAAAGTTGAAGGTTTGGAAAATTGTGAAGTTTGATCGGGAGTTGACTTTATTGATATCGGGGTTGGATTCCAATCTCTGAAATTGGAATAGGTCTGTTGTATCATTTATGACTTATGTGAAAATTTTGAGGTCATTTGGAGTTGGTTTGGTATGTTTCGGCATTAGGTTTAGAAGTTAGAAGTTTATAAGTTCTATAGGCTTGAATTGATGTGCGATTCATGGTTTTTGGTGTTGTTTGATGTGATTTGAGGCTTCGAGCAAGTTCGTATCGTGTTTTAGGACTATTTGGTATGCTTGGACAGGGTCTCGGGGTCCCCGAGCATGTTTCAGATTCAGTTCGGACCATTTGTTCTTGCATCGGGACTGCTGGTTTTTCTGTGTTCTGGTTTCCTTCAATACGTTCGCGAAGGATCACCCACGATCGCATAGAGTCCTTGTTGACGGATGGTAATCCGCTCTTCGCGGTCGCACAAAAGAGAATGTGTTCTCGGAAGTTGGGAATATTGTGCACTACGAACGTGGTTAAGGAATCACGATTGCATATAAGGAAGGAGAGGCGGTAGTGAACACGTTGTTCATCGTGTTCATGTGGCCTAGACCGTGATCGCTTAGCCTGACGATGACTGGCCATCGGGTTCCCGATTGTGATCACGCGATCGCATAAGAGGCTTTTGTGAGCTGGAATAAATTGTTCTCCGCATCACATTTGCTTTTCCGCGATTGTGTGAGGTAATAACTGTGCAACAGATATTTTATTTCCAAATAGAGGGTTTTGTTCCATTTTTCATCTTTTGAGCTAGAGACCTTGGTTTTGGGCGATATTTCAAGATATTTTCAAGGAGTTGATCGGGGTAAGTGATTTTGGCTCAGATTTTATTATTATACATGAATCCATAATTATTTTTACCATTTACTTAGTGTTTTGAGTTGGAAAATTGGGGAAATTTGTGAAACTTCATAAGCTATATTTCAGGATTTGGAGGGCGATTTGAGGTCGGAATTGAATTATTTTAGTATGGTTAGACTCGATATTGGCTGCATTCGGGCTGTTCGGAGTTGGATATTCGTGGAAATGGCTTACCAGTGCATTGAGTTTGCGTATTTGAGGTCAGTATCTTGCATAACTTTGTGTGGGAGAACTACCCCTTAGGATTGGAGTTGTTTTTTGTCATTTGTGGTACATGAAAGCCGTGTACACAAGGTGACAAGTGGGTACACGAGCTATATGTGGTAAATTACCGGTTTAAGGTATGTAGATTCTTTTCATGCCTTTAATCGAATAGTCATAACATATTATATCCATCATCGTTAATCACACCTTAAATGCTTCATTTGACATTGTTAATACTTAACCCACCTCATATGGTGATGTATTAGGGATGTTTCAATATACTCATGTAGATCTTATGACTCAGTCTCACTCAGAATTGTGGAGTTATTGTCAGCTATATTGTGGAGTTCTTGTATGATAGATGATTGGTTTAATTAGAAGTTTTATTATTATTTCTGTTATTTCTTCATTTATGTTAGGCTTACCTATTCTTAGCGACTACGTACCATCATGGAAGCCTATGGTGAGATTGGGATCATGACAAGTTGGTATCAGAACTCTAGGTTCATAGGTGTTACGGGTCATAAGTAGGTTTAGTAGAGTCTTGTGGGTCGATATGGAGTCGTCTGTACTTATCTTTGATAGACTATGGAACTGGTTAGGAAACTTCACTTCTTTGATTCCTTATCGTGCGAATTTGTTGACTTCAAAAATTCTTAATCTTTGTCCTTTTATTCTCTCATAGATGGTGAGGACACGCACCGCTTGATCCGACGATTAGACACTCGCGCCCCCTGCTAGAGCCGCGAGAGACCGGGGCTAGGGTAGAGGCCAAGGAGGGGCGCGTGGTGCAGCCAGAGCACCTTCTTGAGCTGCGATAGAGGATCCACCAGTAGCTCTAGTTGGGGGGGCAAGCACTTGAGGCGTCTGTTGCCACCCATGCACTTTAGGAGACCCTCGCACAATTCTTGACCATGTTTTGTACTCTAGATCAGGAGGGGTTGATTCTGCTTGCACCAGTCACATCTCAGACTGGAGGGGGAGCTCAGACCCCGCGGCCCGTACCCCGGAGCAGCGGGTCCATGTTTACCAGGTCCAAGAGGCTATACTAGTGCAACCAGTTGTTCCAATTCAATTCGAGTTTAGGGCAGCAACATCTTAGGAGGAGCAGCTTAGACTTGAGAGGTATAAGAAGTACCACCCTCCTACCTTAAGCGGCCTAGCTACAGAGGTTGCACAGGGTTATGTAGAGAAATATCACTATATTCTCTGCAACATGGGTGTTGTGGAGAAAAGTGGGGTTTCTTTTACTACATTCCAGTTGTCGAGATTAGCGTATCACTAGTGTCCCAGCCGATGCAGCTTCACTCACATGGGCTCAGTTTTCAGAGATGTTATTCAAAGAGTTTGTTCCCCAAAGCCTTCGGGATGCATGTCGCGTGGTGTTTGAGAAGCTGCGCTAGGGTACTATGAAATGTCAGAGTATGCTGTCAAATTCAGTAAGTTGTCCAAACATGCACCTGCCCCGACCACAATCAGAAAGCGAGTCAATCAATTTATCGAGGGGTTCAACTATCGTAATAGATTCAAAACGGATCGAGAGTTGGAGACAGATACCTTGTATCTGCAGCTGGTAGAGATCGGAAGGATATTGGAGGGTATGCGAGCCGTGAGAATGAGGACAGGGAGGCCAAGAAGCCTTGTGATTCTGGCAGATATAGTGGTGTTCGTTCCCCAGTTGCAGCCCGTCATGGAAAGGGCTATGAGAGCCATCCAGTTCATTCCACACTTCCAGCTTCTAGTAGTACTCCAACTACTTCTAGGTCTTAGGTTGCCCATTATGCACCGCTACTATCTAGTTCACCTCACGCACGGGGTGCTACCAGTGTTCAGTCCAGTCGACCAGCCCGAGCTAGTTTTAGTAGCCACACCCACCGAGAGCTTGCTTTGAGAGTGGTGATACTCGTCATATGGTGAGGGACTGCCCCAGTCTTAGGAGGGGTGCACCTACATTGACTACTTAAGCTTCACGTATTCCACCGGGTCCACAAACTTCTTGGGTCATGGTTATTGCTCCAGTTTCCGCTCCAGCTACACAGGTAGCTAGAGGTGGAGGTCAGGCGGGTAGGGGTCGTCCTAGAGGGGGAGGTCATGCCAGATGCTATGCTTTTCCGGGAAGGACGGAGGCGGTTGCATCAGACGCAGTAATCACATGTATTATTCTTGTTTGTCATAGAGATGCATCAGTCTTATTTGATCCAGGCTCCACTTATTCATATGTATCATCTTACTTTGCTTAGTATTTGGATATATCTCGTGATTCTTTGATTTCACATATTTATGTGTCCATGCATGTGTGAGATTCTATTGTTGTTGAGTGTGTTTATCGGTCGTGTTTAGTTGTTATTGGTGGTTTTGTGACTAGAGTTGATCTATTGTTGCTCACTATAGTAAACTTTGATGTTATTTTGGGCATGGACTGGTTGTTGCCCTATCAAGATATTCTTGATTGTCACGCCAAGACGGTGATATTGGCTATGCCACGTTTACCACGGTTAGAGTTGAAGGGTACTTTGGATTGCGTTCCTAGAAGAGTTGTGTCCTTGCTTAAGGCACTGTAGATGGTTGAGAAGGGGTGTGATGCATACCTAGTGAGAGATTTCAGTGTTGATACTCCTACTATTGAGTCAGTTCCGATAGTGAGAGACTATCCAGATGTATTTCCAACAGATCTTCTGGGGATGCTTCTATATCAATTTTGCTATTGACTTGTTAGTCGGGCACTTAACCCATTTCTATTCCACCATCCCATATGGACTAGCGGAGCTGAAGGAGTTAAAGGAGTAGTTGCAAGAGTTGCTTTATAAGGGTTTCATTTGGCCTAGTATGTCACCTTGGGGTGCTTCGGTCTTGTTTGTGAATAAGAAGGATTGTTCTATGCCCATGTGTGTTAATTATTGGCAGTTGAACAAAGTTACAGTGAATACCATGTACCTATTATCACGCATTGATGCCTTATTTGATCAGCTACAAGGTGTTAGAGTGTATCAAAGATTAATTTGTGGTCAGGTTATCATCGGCTAAAGTTTCTGGATCCAGATATTCCAAAGACTACCTTTAAGACTCGGTATGGTCACTACGAGTTCCTTGTGATGTCATTTGGGCTGACCAACGCCCTAGCAGCATTTAAGCACCTAATGAATAATGTATTTTAGGCATATCTTAATTCATTCTTCATTGTGTTTATTGGCGACATCTTGGTGTTTTCACGTTGTCGGGGGGATCATGAGAAGCATTTGAGGCTTGATTCGGTAGCATTTTTGGGTCATGGTGTGTCAAGTGATGGGATCAATGTGGACCTGAAGAAGATTGAAGCAGTGCAGACTTGGCCCAGACCGTCTTCAACTACTGAGATTCAGAGTTTCCTTGGGTTGGCCGGGTATTACCGTCGTTTCGTAAAGGGTTTCTCATCTATTGATGCCCCTATGACCAGATTGACCCAGAAGGGTACTCCTTTTAGATGGTCCAAGGAGTGTGAGGAGAGCTTTCAAGAGATCAAAACTACTTTGACTACAGTCCCAGTGTTAATATTGCTTACGTATTCGGGGTCTTACACCGTGTACTGTGATGCGTCACGTGTTGGCCTTGGCGCAGTATTGATGCAAGACAGTAGGGTGATTGCCTATGCGTCTCGGCAGCAGAAGGTTCATGAGAAGAATTATCATGTCCATGACTTGGAATTGGAAACTATTATTCATGCCTTGATGTTTTGGCGGCACTATTTCTACGGTGTCCCTTATGAGGTCTATATCGACCACCGGAGTCTACAATATCTGTTCAAACAGAAAGATCTTAATTTGCGGCAATGGATATGGTTAGAGTTTCTTAAAGACTATGAAATCACCATTCTATATAATCTTGGGAAGGCCAATGTGGTGGATGATACCTTGAGTCGGAAGGCGGGGAGCTTGGGCAGTTTAGCATATCTACCGGCAGCGGATAGGCCATTAGCATTAGACGTTCAGGCCTTGGCCAACCAATTTATTAGATTTGATATTTCGGAGCCAACAGAGTTCTTGCTTGCATGGTTTCTCGTTATTTTTTATATAATCACATCAGAGAACGTCACCCCATTTACTTGTCCTTAAGGACACGGTACAGCATGGCGATGCCAAGAAGGTTTCTATCGGACATGATGGTGTGTTACGGATGCAGGGTCAGTTATGTGTGCCCAAGGTGGATGGGTTCCGTGAGTTGAATATATTAGGAATAGAGGCAACATTATTGGTGGAGGAGAATGAAGAAAGACATAGTGGACTATGTAGCTCAGTGCCTAAATTGTCAGCAGGTGAAGTATGAGCATCAGCGACTAGGGGGTTTACTTCAGAGACTTGAGATTCCCGAGTGAAAATGGGAGCATGTTACCATGGACTTTGTTGTTGGGTTCCCACGTACTCAAAATAAATTTGACGCAGTGTGGGTGATTGTGGACAGGTTGACCAAAACATCTCATTTCATCTGGTAGTGACTACCTAATCTTCAGAGCAACTGGCTCAAATTTATGTTCGCGAGATTGTCTGACTTCATGGTGTGCCAGTATCCATAATCTCTGACCAGGGTACATAGTACACATCGTATTTTTGGAGAGCTGTGTAGCGTGAGCTAGGAACACATGTTGAGTTGAGTACAACAATTCACCCCTAGAAGGACAGACAGTCTGAGCGCACCATTCAATTATTAGAAAAATATGTTTCGTGCATGTGCTGTAGAGTTCGGGGGTTCTTGGGATAAATTCATTCCACTTGAGGAGTTTGCCTACAACAACAACTACCAATCGAGTATTCATATGGCTCCTTATGAGTCCCTATATAGGAGACGATATCGTTCCCCAGTTGGTTGGTTTGAGCAGGGAGAGGTCAAGTTATTAGGCACGAATTTGGTTCGAGATGCCTTGGAGAAGGTCAAGTTGATCCAAGATCGGCTTCATATAGCCCAATCTAGACAGAAGAGTTATGCAGATCGGAAGGTTCGCGATGTTGCATTTATTGTTGGAGAGCGAGTTTTGCTCTGGGTTTCACCCATGAAGGGTGTGATGAGGTTCGGGAAGAAGGAAAGTTGATCCCCAGGTATATCAGACCTTTTGAGATCCTTTACAGGATTGGTGAGGTGTCCTACAATCTTGCCTTCCAACCTAGTATATCTGCAGTTCATCCAGTGTTCCATTTTTCCATGCTCCGGAAGTATCACATTGATCTGTCCCATGTTATAGATTTCAGCTCGGTCCAATTGGACAAGTATTTGTCTTATGTTAAGAAGTCGGTGGCCATCTTGGACAGGCAGGTCCAGAAGTTGAGGTCAAAGAACATTGCTTCAGTGGAGGGGTCAAACTGTCAAGGAGGCGACTTGGGAGACCGAGCATGATATGTGTAGTCGTTATCCTCATCTTTTCACCACTTCAGGTATGTCTCTATACTTGTTCGAGTATAAAAGTTTGTTTTAAGATGGGGAGGATGTAACGACCCGACCGGCTGTTTTGATTATTTTGGCCTCGTTCCCTTATTTATTTCCTCCTCTATGTTATATTGTGGTATGTGACTTTCCCGGGTGGTAGGTTTGGTTCCGGGTGATGTTCGGAGTGAAATGGGACACTTAGTCCCAAAGTTGGACGCTTAAGTTGAAAGAGTTGACCGAAGTTTTCCTTTTGTGTAGACGACTCCATAATGGAGATTTAATGGTTCTGGTAGCTTCGTATGGTGATTTTGGACTTAAGAGCTCGTTCGGATATTAATTTGGAAGTCCGTATATAGTTTTGGCTTGAATTAGCAAAAATTAGAAAATTGAAAGTTTGGAAGTTTGAGAAGTTTGACCGGACGTTGACTTTATTGATATCGATTCAGATTCCGATTACGAAGTTGGAATAGGTCTGTTGTGTCATTTATAACTTGTTGCAAAATTTGAGGTCATTTTGAATTGGTTTGGAATGTTTGGGCATTAGTTTTAGAAGTTAGAAGTTCATAAGTTCATTGTGCTTGAATCGATGTGTGATTCATGATTTTGGTGTTGTTTGATATAATTTGAGGCTTCGAGCGAGTTTGCATCGTGTTGTAGAGCTGGTTGGTATGTTTGGATGGGGTCCTGAGGACTTCGAGCGTGTTCCAGATTGATTTCGGACCATTTTTCCTTGCATTGAGATTGTTGGGTCTTCTGTGTTTTGGTTTCCTTCAATGTGTTTCCAAAGATTCACACGCGATCGCGTAGAGTCCTTTTGGCGGATGAGAATCTTATCTTCGTGATCACACAAAAACAGGACGCGTTCGCGAAAATTTGAAATGTTGTGTGTTGCGAACACGGTTAAGGAATCCCAATAGTGTATAAGGAAGGAGAGCCGGTGGTGAGGCTAGAGTTGTTCATCGCGTTCGCGTGGCCTAGACCATGATTGTGTGGTCTGAGGATGATTGGCCATTGCGTTCGAGACTATGATCACGTGATCATGTAGGAGGGTTTTGTGAGCTGGAATAATTTGTTCTCCGCGATCGCATTTGTTTTTTCATGATCGCGTAAGGTAATAACTGGGCAGCAGATATTTAATTTCCAAATCGATGGTTTTGTTTCATTTTTAATCTTTTGAGCTAGAGACCTCGGTTTTGGGCGATTTTTGAATAGAGTTTCAAGGTGTTGATCGGGGTAAGTAATTTTAAACCGGATTTGATTATTATACATGAACCCATCATTATTTTTACCATTTAATTATTGTTTTGAGTTGGACAAATTGGGAAAATTTGTGAAAACATCAAAAGCTATATTTTGAGAATTGCACTTATTGCAAGGTTATCTCGAGTGAGTGTCTATCGACGCAAGATAGACTCCTGGTAATGGACTTGGAGGTCAAGAGAGTAATGAAGAAGAGAGCGGTGTACGGACAACCGAAGATTAAGTGGGGAGCCTTGACTAAGGCATGGAAGAAAGCGAGGCGGGCAGTCTTGGAATGGCTTATTGGGTTGTTTAATGTCATTTTCCGGGGGAAGAATATGCCCGAGGAGTGGAGGCGGAGTTTGATGATCCCCTTGTACAAGAACAAAGGTGATATTCATGACTTCAACAACTATAGGGGTATCAAGTTGTTGAGTCATACTATGAAAATTTGGGAAAGGGTGGTGGAGAGGAGGGTGTGACGTAGGGTTACTATTTCCGAGAACCAATTCGGGTTTATGTCAGGAAGGTCTACTACAGAAGCCATTCACCTTGTGAGGAGTTTGGTGGAGCAGTATAGGGAAAGGAAGAATAACTTGTATATGGTATTCATAGACCTGGATAAGGCTTATGATAAAGTCCCGAGAGAGGTCCTATATGGAGGCTAGAGGTGTCCCAGTGGCATATATTAGGGTTATTAAGGACATGTACGAGGGAGCGAAGACTCGGGTGAGGCCTGTCGGAGGTGACTCGGATCATTTCCAAGTGGAGATGGGGTTGCATCAGGGATCGGCTCTTAGCCCGTTTTTGTTTGTCTTAGCGTTAGAGGTGCTGACACTACACATACAAGGGGTGGTGCTATGGTTTATGTTATGCACTGACGATATAGTCCTGATTGATGAGACGCGTGAGGGAGTTAACGCTAGGTTGGAAGTTTGGAGAGAGACGATCGAGTCTAAGGGTTGTAAGTTGTGTAGGACAAAAATTGAGTAATTGGAGTGTAGGTTCAATGATGGGATGAACGAAGAAGGAGTGGAAGTGAAGATTGGTACTCAAGTCGTCCCCAAAATGGATAATTTCAAGTATCTTGGGTCGATTATTCAAAGCAACGGGGAGATTGACGAGGATGTTACCCATCGTATTGGAGTGGGTTGGATGAGGTGGAGGCTTGCCTCAGGGTTTTTTGTGGTAAGGGTGTGCTACCTGGACTTAAGGGCGAGTTCTACAGAGTGGTGGTTAGACCGGCTATGTTGTATGTGGTCGAGTGTTGGCCTGTCAAGAAGTCCCATGTCTAGAAGTTGAAAGTTGCTGAGATAAGGATGCCGAGATGGATGTGTGGTCATACCAGGAAGGACAGGATCAGGAATAAAGTTATTAGGGACAAGGTAGGAGTGGCATCTGTGGAGGACAAGTTGCGGGAGTCGAGGCTGAGATGGTTCGGGCATGTGAAGAGGAGTGACATAGATGCTCTGGTCAGGAGGTGTGAGAGGTTGTCAATTGCGGGTCTGAGGAAGGTTAGGGGCAGGCCTAAGAAGTATTTGGGAGAGGTAGTTGGGCAGGACATGTTATTGCCTCAGCTTACCGAGGATATGACCCACGATATAAATACGTGGAGGTCGATAATTAGGGTTGAAGGTTGACAGTTAGTAGTGTGTTCATCCTAGGCTTACCAGTAGTACTAGCATTGTTTTTGTGCTATTTTATTCATTATTCTTTACTATTACACATTGTGTCATTCGTGCATGTTACCTTAGTGTTTTATTGTTACTATTGTTTGCTACTTGTTGCCTTATCTCCATTGTGCCTGAGCCGAGGGTTTATCGAAAATAGCCTCCCTATCTTTATGAGGTAGGGGTAAGGTCTACGTACACACTACCCTCCTCAGACCCCATTTATTGGAATACACTAGGTCTGTTGTTGTTATTTTTGTTGTTGGAGGGTGATTTGAGGTCGGAATTGATTAAGTTTAGTATGGTTAGACTTGTTATTGAATGAGTGTTCAGGCTTTGTAAATTTGGTCAGGTTCCGAGATGCGAGCCTTAGGTTAACATTTTGAGTTGACTTTTTTACTTCTATAATGATTGCAACTTTATTATCTGGATTAGTTTTCTATGATTTGTATTTATGGTATAAAGTTATTTTGGCTACATTCGGGCCGTTCGGAGTTAGATATTCACGGAAAATGCTTACAAGTGGATTGAGTTAGCGTGTTTGAGGTAAGTATATTGTCTAACATTATGTGGGGGGAACTATCACTTAGGATTGGAGTTGTTTGGTGTCATTTGAGGTCGTGAAAGCCGTGTATGCAAGGTGACGAGTGGTACACGGGCTATATGTGGTAATTGACCGGTTTAAGCTATGTAGATTCTTTTCATGCCTTTAATCGAATTGTCGTAACAAGTTATATCCATCATCGTTAATCCCTCCTTACATGCTTTATTTGAAATAGTTAATACATGTGTTGATACCCAATTTTTTCCTATAGTATTTTTAAAATACATATATGCATTCAAAACAATGCATTAACATTTTCTGCATTTTTAAGGACTTTTAATTAATTTATCTTAGTATTTTTAATCATTAATTGCACTACAAATAATTTTATAATAATTTTATGACTTAACTTTACTATTTATATTTATATTAAGCCTAATTATTTTACAACTAGCCACATTTACATTTATTGGTTTTAATTGCAATAACTTTGCAATTATAGCCCATGTGTGCATTATTACCATATTTTACCAGAAAATAGCTTTTTGCATTTTTTAAATGTTGAGTAATTATTTTAAAATATTTTAATGCACGAAAATAATTTTTTACAATTTGTTAATTATTTTGACATATTAGTTTATCAATTAATTGGGTCTTTTACAAATAGCCTTTTAATTCATTTAATTTTTCGGACCTAACCCACTCTATACCAGCCCAAACCCCTTAATATACCAGTACAATTCACCCCCCTTAGCCCAATTTGTACCTACCCGACCCAACACCCCGTTTGATCGTGGTCGTTGATTTTTTAGATCAACGGTCCACAACATTTCTTACCTTTTTAATTCCTAAACCAATACTAACCCCCCCCCCCCCCCCCNCCCAAAAACCCCGCCTGATCGTGACGGTCCACATTAATACTTACCTTTTTAATTATAAACCAAACCCTAACCCCCCTCATTCTCTTCTTCCGCCGTCACTGATTTCCCTAACCTCTCTATTCTCTCTCGACCACCCCCTAACCCTAATCGCCATCACCGGCAAAAGCTCCCGTCTATGGAGTTTCTGTGTATTCTCCGACCACCACCGGCCTTCTATACCTCCTGGTTGTTTGATTACATGGATCCTTAGAAGAATCTCAGGGAGATTTGACTTGATTCTTTGTCCGAAATTTGTTTACTGGCCTGTCTAGGGCCATTCTCCTTTGTAAGTACTGATTTCCTCCAGTTTTAGTTCGAATCTATGACTTTTAATTGAGTTTCTTTCATCTCATTTTGTTTTTGAAAACCCTAGTTCTACGAACGCTTAAATCTGACCAGATCTTTGTATATCTGAAATGATTCGAGTATTATTTGGTGTTTTACCTCAAAAACTTTTGTTTTACTGGTGATTATTCCGACTACTTTATTTTTTTTCTTCTAAAATTAGGGTTTGTCCTAGATTTTTCTTCAATGGGTCTTTACTTTCAAGTGTTTAAACTAATGGTTTCTTTACTAGCTTGATTGATTCTCGTGTATATGCTCAAACCATAACTGTTTCTGTTTGTGACACTGATTTCTTCCATTCTTTCCCGTATTTGTTTTTATTTTTGTGAACCAGTTATATTGATTGGTTCTATTTAGGGTTTTGAATGATTTTTCCTGTTAAAATCAGTATTTTCCGGGATTTATTTTACCTATTTCCTTATTTGTGACCTTGATTAATTATACTTGCCTTAATTAGACTATCAGTATAGTTTAGGGATTTGATTGACTCTTATATGGTATCATATTGATTTCTTGCCTTAGTTGAGCCCCAGTTCTGACCGTTAACAGACTCTCCCCAATTCAAGGGGTCTTTTCCGGATTTCTCAATAGGAATTGATTCCATAATTAGCTGATTGATTCTAATTGATTGGTTTACAAACTGTGATTTCCCATTTACCTTATTTGTTTTACTCTCTAAGTGTTATATACACTCTCATTCTGCTTCTTCAAGACACGAACAATAGTTCGAACACACACACACAAAACTTTACTCTCATCTCTCTACTACTTGTGTTCATTGCTTGTCTAGCCGGCTGAAAGCCAAGGCTAGACTGTTGAATCCTGCATACCTTTCATCTCTCATTTGCTTCCTTAACTGGTATGTTTCTATTCTTAATATTATTTATACTATGAAGCTATGTGCTCTATATCTGTTGCTTTATTTCTGATTGAACCCATGTCCCTTCTATGTTAGGCTAATTACCTATGTAGTTAACTTTGTCTCTTTCATATTTATCACCCTAATCAGCATGTTTACTTTCTGTTTAAGTTTTAATCTTTCATGTTTATTGTTGTAAACCAACAAACTTACTTATGTGTTTAAGTTTCAACCTTTCATGTCTATTGCTTTAAGCCAGCATGTTTACTTTTGATGTCTAAGACTCTTATTTTTTCATTAACCTCAATTGGTATGATCAATTCTGTGTAGATTAAAATAATGTCCTCTCTATGAACTGATTAGCATGACTGCTTTTACATTAAACTTCTATGTTTCCATGTCCATTGCTTTGAGTCAGTATGCTTACCTCTATAGTTATGTATGACTGTTAAACTTGAGTGATTCTTGTCTAGACCCTAAATCAGTATGTCATATTGAATTGTTATCTACCCCATGCCTGCTCTATGCTCCTGATTAGCATGCTTCCCTAACACCTTGTTTCCATGTGCTCCTGATTCAGGATTCTTCTGTTCCCAACCCCTACTCCCTTTTTGTGTAATTGTTTGTTCTCAGCATGTTATATGCTCACCTAAGGTTGACTAATGAACTGAGTTGAGTCTGGGCAATATGAAGCTTTGCGTGAAACCTTGTGACTGCATCCTACTTGATTTTGTTTGCTGAACCTTTTCTAGAATATCTCTAAACTGTTTTCACTCCTAATATGTTTTCACTTCTAAACCATTTTCACTCCCAAGCTATTTTCACTTCTAAATTGGTTTCACTTCTTATATGTTTTCTTAAAATTATTCCTGCTCTTTCAAGCACTCCCACTCCTACTCTTATAATACTTAGGATTCTTCCCCTCCAGTGTGTGTACTTTATAGGAATCCATGAGATTCCTCCGAACTCTGACACACTGGGGTTGGCCCTTCCACACTGCACAAAAATTACTTCTCTTAAAAAGGGTCTTAGTGTGAGCATTTTCCGGGGTCTCTGAGGCCCTTGGGAACTTTGACGCACCAGGATACTCTCTCGGGCACTATGTGATATGGTACTTTGGACTTGGTTGAAGGCCTGGTTTTCCAGGTTTACTTTGGGCCTATCCAGGCTCCCTATAGCATAGCTTTATTTACTCTGTAATTCATTTATCGTATGGTCTGTAATAATAATTCTTGTAAACAGATATTTGGGATATTAGTAAAATGGGAGGGACTTCTATATAAATATATATATATATATAGAAGTCCCTCCCATTTTACTTATATCCCCACTATATGTTTACAAGAATTATTATTACAGACCATTCGATAAATAAATTACAGAATAAATAATACTATACTATAGGGAGCCTGAATAGGCCCAAAATAAACCTGGATGACCAGGCCTTCAACCAAATCCAAAGTACCATATCTCATAGTGTCCAAGAGAGTGTCCTGGTGCGTTAAAGTTCCCAAGGGCCTCAGGGACCCTGGGCAGTGCTCACANGGGTTATTATGATTATTTGCTTGCATTAGAAATCATGTTCTTAGGATTATGATGATTATTTTCTTGCATTAGAAACCATGCATTTAAGATTGTCTTGTGCACTAGAAAACATGTTATAGGTGCATCATATCGTTTGTTCTGAAACTGTTGCTTTTCTAAAAATTCTACATACATCATGCCTGCTTAGAAATCCTGTCACTAGGGTGCTATTAACTGTGTCTAAAAATCATGATCATTCTCTTATGTGCATTAGAAACCATGCTTTAGGACTTTTATTGCACTCGCCTAAATACCATGCCTATATCGCATAAAATCAGTAGCAACCATGTCTATAAGAGTAAGTTTAAAAGCGGTCTCAAAACCTAGATAACATGTTTATAGAGATAAATGTATAAAATCAGTTCTGTAATGTCCAGCACCTAGACACCATGCCTATAGGACATAATGAACTCAAACTGCCTGTTTAAAATCGCTTGTAGTATTAAGACTCTGATTAACCATTAGATATCATGTTTATAGGGCTTTCTCAGATCCACGCCTAGGCCAGCCTATAGGATAATTAAAATCTTACAAATTGTAAAACTATGCTTTGCTTAACTATTTGCGAACTGCTCAGATTCAGTAAGTCCTAAAATTAGTAGGCAAACTGATTAGGTCTCCATTGCCTCGCTTTAACACAATGCTGCATACATTCTATTTGTCATGCTCACCTGGATATCCTGCTTTAGGACTCTTAAAGTATTTGAAATACTGTTATTTGAGACGTGCAATTGACTGCTTATTTGTGGAGGTAAACGTGAGCCCCCTTAATTGTTCCTTTACCTGACTGTCCTACTTGTTTTAATTGTCGCTTAGATTTTCTCCTTTTAAGCACTTTAGGAGAGTCTAGAACTGCCTTAAGTAGTGTGATGACCCAAAAGGTCATCCTATGTAAATTTGATTGTAACTGTGTTCCGAGGTCCCGAAAGCCTCTGTTAATCTCACCTCGACATGCGTGCGCATTCCGGGCGCGTAGCCGGAAGTCTTTATGTGAAAACTTGATAAAGAGTTGAATTTATGATAATTAATTGAATAAAGTTGACTTTGGTCAACCTTTCTAGTAAATGGACCCTAACCCGTGATTTGATGGTCCCGGAGGGTCCGTAGGAAAATATGGGACTTGGGCGCATGCCCGGAATCGAATTCCGAGGACCCAAGTCCGAGAAATAAATTTTTAAAGAAAAATTGTTTTCTGAAAATAATAAAGGCTTATGAAAATGAACCTCGATGTGAAACATGTGTTGCCGGGCCCGTATTATGGTTCCGGAGCCCCGAACAGGTTCAATATATATTATCTGAGTTATCTGTGAAATTGGGTAAGGAACGGACTTGATTTGACGTGTTACGGATCAAATGGGAAATTGAGAGTTAATGAAGTTTTGAGAAAATTATATAGAAATAAGGATTTCCTTAAATTTGAGATTCGGTTTGGAACGTGATTTTATGTTATCGAGGTCCGAATGTGATTCCGAGATCAGGAATAGTCTCGTTATGTCATTTATGACTTGTCTGCAAAATTTGATGTCATCCCGAGTTGTATAGGTCGGTCCGGCGCATTTTTATAGAATCAAGAACTTGAAGTTTCTTAAGTTATGGTTTCAGGGGTTTTGGGATGTGATTTTGAGATTTAGCATTGTTTTGGGTGTTCCGAAATCTCGAGCGAGTCCGTATTGTGATTTAGGACTTGTTGGTTTGGACGGGAGCTCGGGTGGGCGAGGTGCCTCTCGGACACCCATCGGGGCTAAAAACCAGCTAGAACAACTCTTGGTGCAGCTGTTGCTGGTGTGACCGCAGGTGCGGTTGCCCAAACGCAGTTGCGGGGCCGCTCTTGCGGTCCCAGCCTTGCAGGTGCGGAGGTTCCGCAGGTGCGGTTCCTTTTCCGCAGGTGCGGTCTCCAGCTCCGTAGGTGCGACCGCAGCCTACCTTGTAATTTTCCGCAGGTGCGATCGTTTCTCGCCGGTGCAGGACCGCAGGTGCGGTCCCAAGGCCGCAGGTGCGGAACCCCTGTAGGCCAGACTGTTTTAAATGCCAAAAACTCGGGATTTCCTCATTCCCTTCATACCAAAAACCCCATTAGAGACTTGTGAGCTTGGGAAGGACACACCACGACCTAGCTACTGTTAAGGTAAGTTAATTCCTTCCTAATACTAGTTTCATGCATGAATAGTTAATGGGATTACCTACTAAATTAATGGAAAAATCAAGAATTGGGTAGTAAATTTAGGGTTCTTGAGAAATTCGTGTATTGTCCGTTTGATGCTATGAATTCAAGTGGAAACTTCATATTTATGATCCTTAGGCTATGGGTAAGTGATTCCTTCGAGAATTTTCGGGATTCGAGCGTGCGGGCCCGGGGTCGAATTTTAGTATTTTTGGAAGAATGATAGAAAATGTATAACTATGCTTGGAATTGGTTTATTGAGTAATTATTGATGTTAATAAATCAATTATGTCTAGATATTATCGACTCAGAGTTGGATTCGAGAGGAAAGGCTGTGCTTGAGGCTTGACTTGCATTTTTGGAGCCGAGGTAAGTGTTTGGCCTAACCTTAACTTGATGGAATAGGTATAGAGTCTTATTTGCTATGTGTAATTCATGTCCAATGTATAGGTGAGGTGACGGGTACCTATATGTTGTGGTCAAGCATGCCCGTGGGTCAATTGTGATGAATCATACCGTGTTCTTAATATTCTCTGTACTATGAGTAAGTGGTGATTTAGAAGTGATACATTGATTCTGTTTCATGACGTGGGGAGTTATTGAGTTATTCGTTTCAGTTGAGGTTTTACTGCTGAAATTATATTTCTGAGCAAGTTTGGTTATAGCTGAGTCCCTTGCCGGGACGATAGAATTTTATTGAGTACTTCTGTACACTTGAGATTTCTTATTGTTAGTTTGCACATTATATTGCTGATTGTTTATTATTTATCGCACGAGGAGACATGTCGTGCTGATTGTTTATTATTTATCGCACGCGGGGACATGCCGTGCTGATTGTTTATTATTTATCGCACGAGGGGACATGTCGTGTTGATTGTTTATTATTTATCGCACGAGGGGACATGTCGTGATGATTGTTTATTGTTTATCGCACGAGGGGACATGCTGTCCTGATATGTTATTGTTTGATGCACGAGGGGACATTCTGTGAAGAGTGATTTGAGAGGTGATGCACGAGGGGACATGTCGTGCCTTGTGTTGTTCATTACCTGTTCTGAGGCGTTAAATTCCTGCTTTTACTGTTACATTTCAGTTGTTACCCTGTTCCACTATGCTAGTATTTGTTGCCCCTTTTATCCCCAGCATGACTCTCCCCGTATCTGTTTATACTTGTTTATTTCCGTTGATATTTTCCTGTTATTATATAGAATTGCACAGGTATGTATATTTTTGCCGGTCCTAGCCTCGTTACTACTTCGCCGAGGTTAGGCTCGGCACTTACTCAGTACATGGGGTCGGTTGTACTGATGCTACACCTGCACTTCTTTATGTTGTGCAGACTACGCAGCCGGACCCGGTGGGCACTAACGGAGGGAGCATTCCACCAGTTCATTCAGGAGACCTCGAGGTAGACCCACAGACATTCGTGGGCCTTGGCGTCACCTTCTACCCTTCTCTTTCAGTTCTGTCTTATTTTATTATTTCAAAGACAGTCATATGTACTTATTTTCAGACCATTGTATTCAGTTATCTCATAAACAGTTCGTGAGTATGTTACACCAGTTCTGGGATATGTATATGGGTTTTATTTCGAAGTTGCTATATTATTTTTAATTTAGTTAACCTTCATATTGTTGACCATCGATGCCTTAGTCATCTTGTTCATTTTAGTTGTTAATGAGTTTATTTAGTTCAAACGTTGGTTTGTTTAGCGGGTTCAACATTAGGCGCCATCACGACCTGAAGGTGGGATTTTGGGTCATGACAAGTTGGTATTAGAGGACTAGGTTGCTTAGGTCTCACAACTCACGGACAAACTTGGTAGAGTCTGAGGGATCGGTACGGAGACGTCTGTACTTATCCCCCAAAGGCTGCAAAGTTAGGAATAACTTCATATCTTTCATTCTCGGTCGTGCCATTTGAATTCTAAATACTAATTGAGTCTCTATTCTACTCTCTCGCAGATGGCGAGGACGCGTGCTTCCTCATCGACCGACCAGCAGCCTGATCCTCCTATTGTAGCTCCTACGAGGGGCCGAGGCCGAGGCAGAGTTAGAGCAGAAACTCCAGTTGAGGACCCCCAGGTAGACTATGCTGGTGAGGTTCCTGCTCAGACGGTTCCAGCCGGACCAGCTCAAGTCCCAGAGGGGTTCATTGCCACCCAAGTACTTCAGGACGCTCTAGTCCACTTAGTGGGACTTATGGAGAGTGTGGCTCAGGCAGGTTTTCTTCCTACTGCACCAGCTTGTTCTCAGGCTGGGGAAGGGACCCAGACTCTTGTTATCCACACCCCAGAGCAGTTTTCCACTCAATTTCAGGCTCCAGCACCTCAGACAGCTGGAGTAGCTCAGTCGGGTATTGTGGCACCGGCAGCCTAGGGTGCAGCTATGTCAGTAGATGCTCTATGGAGACTGGATCGGTTCACCAACGCTGGTGCACCATCAGAGGATCCCCAAGATTATTTAGACAGCTGTTATGAGGTTCTTCGGAACATGGGCGTTGTGGAGTCCAATGGAATTGACTTTGCTACATTTCGTCTTTCGGGTTCTGCTAAGACTTGGTGGAGAGACTATTGCCTGACCAAACCAGCTGGGTCTGCACCATTGACTTGGGCTCAGTTCTCCGAGCTATTCTTGGGGAAGTTTCTTCCCATTACTCAGCGAGAGGATCTTCGGAGGCAGTTTGAGCGCCTCCAGCAAGGATCTATGTCTGTCACTCAGTACGAGACCAGGTTCATCACTCTAGACAGGCATGCACTTATGATACTTCCCACTGATCGGGAAAGGGTTCGGAGATTTATTGAGGGTCTAGCTCAGCCTATTAGACTTTAGATGGCCAGGGAGACGGGTACTGATATCTCCTTTCAGGATGCAGCTGATGTGGCCAGACGCATTGAGATGGTATTATCCTAGGGTGGTGGTCAGGGGTCTGACAAGAGACCTCGTCATTTCAGCCGTTTCAGTGGTGGCTCATCTGGAAGCAGAGATTCCTTTGGCAGAGGTCATCCCCCTAAGCCTTATCAGTCAGCACTCCAGGCATCCCGCAGTGCATCATCAGCTTCCATCAGTGCACCGTCAATTCAGAGTCTTCAGGGTAGTCATTCTGGTCGTCAGGGACAATTCCAGGGTCAGTATTCTCAGCAGCCGAAGGCTTGCTACACTTGTGGTGGTATGGGGCATATTTCCAGGTTTTGCCCCCGAGGTTTTGGTGGTTCTCAGTACCAGGGTTCCCGTGCCATGGTTCCCTCATCAGGTGCACCCTTTCCCCCTCAGCCAGCTAGAGGTGGAGGTCAGACTCATAGAGGTGGAGGGCAAGTCATGAGAGCTAGGGGTCATCTCGTAGCAGGTAGACCCATAGATGTGCAGGTTGGAGGGGCTACGCCCCGATGATATGCTATTCCGGCCAGGCCTGAGGCTGAGGCCTCTGACACAGTTATCACAAGTACGGTATCAGTTTGCAGTCAAGATGCTTCGGTATTATTCGATCCGGGTTCTACTTTCTCTTATGTATCTTCATATTTTGCCCCTTATTTGAGCATGTCCTGTGATTCCCTGAGTGCTCTTGTATATGTGTCTACCCCGATGGGTGATTCTATTGTGGTAGATCGAGTCTACCGTGCTTGCTTAGTAGTTATTGGTGGTATGGAGACTCAGGTTGATCGTTTGCTTCTGGATATGGTGGACTTTGATGTTATATTGGGGATGGATTGGCTATCTCCCTATCATGTTATTCTGGACTGTCACGACAAGACAGTGACCTTGGCCTTACCAGGAGTACCTCGTTTGGAGTGGAGAGGGACCCCTAGTAATTCTTCTAGCAGAGTTATTTCTTATATGAAGGCTCGGCGCATGGTCAAGAAGGGTTGTTTGGCTTATTTAGCCTATGTTCGTGATTCTAGTGCCGAGGTTCCATCTATGGAGTCCGTGCCCATGGTTCGTGAGTTCCTAGAGGTATTCCCTGCTGACTTGCCGGGTATGCCACCCGACAGGGACATTGACAATTGTATTGAGGTGGCTCAGGGCTCTCAGCCCATTTCTATTCCGTCGTATCGTATGGCCCCGCCAGAGTTGAAGGAGTTGAAGGATCAGTTGCAGGACTTATTGGATAAAGGCTTCATTAGGCCTAGTGTTTCTCCTTGGGGTGCTCCAGTGTTGTTCGTTAAGAAGAAAGATGGCTCAATGAGGATGTGTATTGACTACCGGCAGCTGAATAAGGTTACTGTCAAGAATAAGTATCCTCTACTGAGGATTGATGATCTATTTGACCAGCTTCAGGGTGCTATAGTGTTTTCCAAGATAGGCTTGAGATTTGGTTACCATCAGCTGAGGATTAGGGCGTCTGATGTACCTAAGACGGACTTTCACACTCGTTATGGGCATTATGAGTTCTTGGTGATGTCATTCGGGTTGACAAATGCCCCTGCTGCTTTTATGGAGTTGATGAATCGGGTGTTCAAGCCTTATTTGGACTTGTTCGTTACTGTTTTCATTGATGATATATTGATATACTCTCGCAGCCGAGAGGAGCATGAGCAGCACCTTAGAGTCGTCCTCCAGACTCTGAGGGATAGTCAGTTGTATGCCAAATTTTCTAAGTGTGAGTTCTGGTTGAGTTCGGTGGCATTTCTAGGCCATGTTGTGTTGGCAGAGGGTATTCAGGTGGATCCCAAGAAGATTTTGGCAGTCAGAGATTGGCCTAGGCCCACTTCAGCTACAGAGATTCGGAGTTTCTTGGGCTTAGCAGGTTATTATCGCCGATTTGTGGAGGGATTTTCATCTATCGTAGCCCCGAGGACCAGGTTGACCCAGAAGTATGCCCAGTTCAAGTGGTCGGTTGAGTGTGAGGCGAGCTTTCAGATGCTCAAGACGGCCTTAACCACGGCACCAGTGTTAGTTTTGCCCACAGGTTCAGGACCGTATACCGTGTATTGTGATGCGTCACGGGTTGGGCTTGGTGCAGTGTTGATGCAGAATGGCAAAGTTATAGCCTATGCTTCTCGTCAGTTGAGGATTCATGAGAAGAACTATCCAGTTCATGATCTGGAGCTTGTAGCTATTGTTCATGCGTTGAAGATTTGGAGGCATTACTTGTATGGAGTGCCTTGTGAGGTGTTTACGGATCATAAGAGTTTACAGTATCTATTCAGGCAAAAGGAGTTGAACATGAGGCAGAGAAGGTGGTTAGAGTTACTGAAGTATTATGATATTACCATTCTTTATCATCCGGGGAAGGCCAATGTGGTGGTCGAAGCTTTGAGCCGAAAGTCGGTATGGGCAGTCTAGCTTATTTATCAGTCGGGGAGCGACCTCTTGCGTTGGATATTCATGCTTTAGCCAACCAATTTGTGAGGTTGGAGGTTTCTGGGACTGGCAGTGTGTTGGCCCATACCGTGGCTCGTTCTTCATTGTATGACCGTATTCGGGCCAGGCAGTGTGATGATCGTCATTTATATGTTCTTAGAGATACAGTCCGGCATGGAGGTGCCAAGCATGTTACGGTTGATGATGAGGGAGTTCTGCGGATGCAGGGCCGTACTTGTGTACCTGATGTTGATGGTATTCATGAGTTGATACTACAGGAGGCCCATAGTTCCCGGTATTCCATTCATCCGGGCGCCGCAAAGATGTACCAGGACTTGCGGCAGCATTATTGGTGGAAGAGGATGAAGAAGGATATTGTAGCTTATGTAGCTTGGTGCTTGAACTGTCAGCAGGTTAAGTACGAGCACCAGAGACCCGGTGGTTTGATGCAGCAGATTCAGCTTCCTGAGTGGAAGTGGGAGCGTATCACTATGGATTTTGTAGTTGGACTCCCACTGACTTAGAGGATGTTTGATGCGGTTTGGGTTGTGGTGGATGGGCTGACCAAGTCAGCGCACTTCATTCTGGTATCAGTTTCATATTCAGCGGAGAAGTTGGCAAATATATATATGAGAGAGATTGTTCGATTGCATGGTGTGCCCTTATCCATTATATCAGACAGAGGTACTCAGTTTACCTCCCATTTCTGGAGAGTATTTCAGCGAGAGTTGGGTACACAGATTGATTTGAGCACAGCATTCCATCCTCAGACGGACGGACAATCTGAGCGTACTATTCAGATTTTGGAGGATATGTTGCGGGCTTTTGTTATTGACTTTGGTTGTTCATGGGACCAGTTCTTGCCTTTAGCTGAGTTTGCCTACAACAACAACTATCACTCGAGCATTCAGATGGCTCTGTATGAGGCGTTGTATGGTAGACGGTGTCGGTCTCCAGTTGGATGGTTCGAGCCGGGTGAGGCTATATTGTTGGGTTCTGAGTTAGTCCAGGATGCCTTGGACAAGGTGAAGATTCAGGATAGACTTCGTACAACTCAGTCCAAGCAGAAGAGTTATGCGGATCGCAGAGTTCGAGTTTTGGCATTCATGATAGGAGACCGGGTATTTCTTCGAGTGTCGCCTATGAAGGGCGTGATGAGGTTCGGGAAGAAAGGCAAGTTGAGCCCTAGGTACATTGGTCCATTTGAGATTTTGGATAAGGTAGGAGAGGTGGCCTACAGACTTGCCTTGCCGCCGAGCTTTTCAGTCGTGCACCCGGTGTTTCATGTGTCTATGCTCCGGAGGTATATTGCGGATCCATATCATGTACTTAATTTCAGTGGTGTCCAGTTGGACAAGGATTTGTCTTATGAGGAGGAGTCGGTAGCCATATTGGCTCGGCAGGTTCGTCAGTTGAGATCGAAGAGTTATCCTTCGGTTCGTGTTCAGTGGAGAGGTCAGCCTGTTGAGGCAGCGACCTGGGAATACGAGTCCGATATGTGGAGCCGATATCACCATATTTTCCCCGATTCAGGTACCTTTCTATGTCCGTTCGAGGACAAACGTCTGTTTTAGAGGTGGAGATTGTGATGACCCAAAAGGTAATCCTATGTATATTTGATTGTAACTGTGTTCTCAGGCCCCGAAAGCCTCCGTTAATCTCACATTGACGTGTGTGCGCAGCCTGGGCGCGTAGCCGGGAAGCCTTTATGTGGAACTTCATAAAGAGTTGAATTTATGATAATTAATTGAATAAAGTAGACTTTGGTCAACATTTTTGGTAAACGGACCCGTGATTTGACGGTCCCGGAGGGTCCATAGGAAAATATGGGACTTGGGCGCATGCTCGGAATCGAATTCCGAGGACCCAAATCCGAGAAATGAATTTTTAAATAAAAATTATTTTCTGAAAATAATAAAGGCTTATGAAAATGAACCTCGATGTAAAACCTGTGTTTCCGGGCCCGTATTATGGTTCCAGAGCCCGGAACAGTTTCAATATATGTTATCTGAGTTATTTGTGAAATTTGGTAAGGAAAGGACTTGATTTGACGTGTTACGGATCAAATGGGAAATTGAGAGTTAATGAAGTTTTGAGAAAATTATATAGAAATAAGGATTTCCTTAAATTTAAGATTTGGTTTGGAACGTGATTTTATGTTATCGAGGTCTGAATGTGATTCCAAGATCGGGAATAGTCTCGTTATGTCATTTATGACTTGTCTGCAAAATTTGATGTCATCCCGAGTTGTATTGGTCGGTCCGGCGAATTTTTGTAGAATCAAGAACTTGAAGTTTCTTAAGTTATGGTTTCAGGGGTTTTGGGATGTGATTTTGAGATTTAGCGTTGTTTTGGGTGTTCCGAAAGCTAGAGCGAGTCCGTATTGTGATTTAGGACTTGTTGGTATATTTAGACGGGAGCTCGGGTGGGCCAGGTGCCTCCCAGACACCCATCGGGGCTAAAAACCAGCTAGAACAAATGCTGGTGCAGCTGTTGCTGGTGTGACCGCAGGTGCGGGACCGCTCCTGCGGTCCCAGCCTAGCATGTGCGGAGGTTCCGCAGGTGCGGTTCCTTTTCCCCAAGAGTGGAGCCGCAGGTATGATATCCAGCTCCGCAGGTGCGAGCCCAGCCTGCCTTGCCATTTTCCGCAGGTGCGATCCTTTTCTCGCCGGTGCGGTCCCAAGGCCGCAGGTGCGGAACCCCTATAGGCCAGATTGTTTTAAATGCCAAAAACTCGATATTTCTCATTCCCTTCATAGCAAAAACCCCATTAGAGACTTGTGAGCTTGGGAAGGACACACCACGACCTAGATATTGTTAAGATAAGTTAATTCCTTCCTAATACTAGTTTCAGGCATGAATAGTTAATGGGATTACCTACTAAATTAATGGAAAAATCAAGAATTGGGTAGTAAATTTAGGGTTCTTGAGAAATTCGCGTATTGTCCGTTTGATGCTATGAATTCAAGTGGAAACTTCATGTATATGATCCTGAGGATATGGGTAAGTGATTCCTTCGAGAATTTTTGGGATTCAAGCGTGCGGGCCTGGGGTCGAATTTTAGTATTTTTGGAATAATGATAGAAAATGTATAACTAGGCTTGGAATTGGTTTATTGAGTAATTATTGATGTTAATAAATCAATTATGTCTAGATATTATCGACTCGGAGTTGGATTCGAGAGGAAAGGTTGTGATTGAGGCTTGACTTGCATTTTTGGAGCCGAGGTATGTGTTTGGCCTAACCTTAGCTTGAGGGAATAGGTATAGAGTCTTATTTGCTATGTGAAATTCATGTCCAACGTATAGGTGAGGTGACGAGTACCTATATGTTGTGGTCAAGCATGCCCGTGGGTCAATTATGATGAATCATACTGTGTTCTTAATATTCTCTGTACTATGAGTAAGTGGTGATTTAGAAGTTATACATTGATGTCGTTTCATGACGTGGGGAGTTATTGAGTTATTTGTTTTAGTTGAGGTTTTACTGCTGAAATTATATTTCTGAGCAAGTTTGGTTATAGCTGAGTCCCTTGCCGGGACGATAGAATTTTATTGAGTACTTCTGTACACTTGAGATTTCTTATTGTTAGTTTGCACAGTATATTGCTGATTGTTTATTTTTTATCGCACGAGGAGACATGTCGTGCTGATTGTTTATTATTTATCGCACGAGGGGACATGACGTGCTGATTGTTTATTATTTATCGCACGAGGGTACATGCCGTGTTGATTGTTTATTATTTATCGCACGAGGGGACATACAGTGTTGATTGTTTATTATTTATTGCACGAGGGGACATGCCGTGATGATTGTTTATTGTTTATCGCACGAGGGGACATGCCGTGCCGATGTGTTATTGTTTGATGCACGAGGGGACATTCTGTGCCGAGTGATTTGTGAGGTGATGCACGAGGGGACATGTTGTGCCTTGTGTTGTTCATTACCTGTTCTGAGGCGTTAAATTCTTGCTTTTACTGTTACATTTCAGTTGTTACCCTGTTCCACTATGCTAGTATTTGTTGCCCCTCTTATCCCCAGCATGACTCTCCCCGTATCTGTTTATACTTGTTTATTTCCGTCGATATTTTCCTGTTATTATATAGAATTGCACAGGTATGTATATTGTTGTCGGTCCTAGCCTCGTCACTACTTCGCCGAGGTTAGGCTTCGCACTTACTCAGTACATGGGGTCGGTTGTACTGATGCTACACCTGCACTTCTTTATGTTGTGCAGACTACGCAGTCGGACCCGGTGGGCACTGACGGAGGGAGCATTCCACCAGTTCATTTAGGAGACCTCGAGGTAGACCCGCAGACGTTCGTGGGCCTTGGCGTCACCTTCTACCCTTCTCTTTCAGTTCTGTCTTATTTTATAGTTTCAAACACAATCATATGTACTTATTTTCAGACCATTGTATTCAGTTATCTCATAGACAGTTCGTGAGTATGTGACACCAGTTCTGGGATATGTATATGGGTTTTATTTCGAAGTTGCTATATTATTTTTAATTTAGTTAACCTTCATATTGTTGACCATCGATGCCTTAGTCATCTTGTTCATTTTAGTTGTTAATGAGTTTATTTAGTTCAAACGTTGGCTTGTCTAGCGGGTTCAACGTTAGGCGCCATCACGGCCTGAAGGTGGGATTTTGGGTCATGACAAGTAGAGGTCCTAAACACCTCCAGGGCCATAAGAATGGGACGGGTAATGCACACATAGAGTACGTTTAATTAGAATCGCTTATATAACCACTAAGGGGAGGGTAATTGGGTAGTAAAGGATATGATGCCCTGTGCGCTAATGCTATGTGTAACCCATCTTGTTGAGGAAGGTTTACCGAGTATTGCATAGATGTGATCTTATTGGCTAATAAACCTAGGACCTTCTTTCTGTAATAATCCCTATGTGTTTAAACTGCTTTACTTGCTTAATGACTAATTCACAAAATGAGTCTGGCCGGGACCCACCGTTGTGGACCTTGAGGGGTGCCTAACACCTTCCCCTAAAGGTTATTTCAAACCCTTACCCAATCTCTGGTATTGCAAACCGGTTTCATGAGTTATTTGCATCAGGTTCCCTAACGCACCTTAAATCCGGTAGGTGGCGACTCTTCAATCCCATACCCCTTTCCCCAAAGGAAATGTGTTGTCCCAAAGCATGTCGAAACCCCGACTCCGCGTGGAAAAAAAGGGGGTGCGACAACATGTCCCACCTCTTACTTTTTATTTGCACTTACATGCTTAGTTGAATTCAATGTTTCCTTATTGTCTTGTTAATTATTCAACTGTTAAGTTACCTTACTAGAAGTTATTAATGCTTGGAATATCTTATTGTTGCGTTTTGATGTTTGTGTTATAAAAGCAGTGATCACATTGAAGAAAAGTCATAAATTGTTGAAATACCATTCTTGTTGAGATATTCACTTTCAATTATTATTGTTTAGACTCTTGTACGCATTTTGGTTGAGCCATGGGCTATCGTTGTGGAAATATTGATATTGTTGATTATATTGGAAAGTTGTGGTATTGGGGCACTTGAGGTGTGAATTCTGATATGTTGTGATATTGATACACATGTGGTGGTATAAGGATAGGTGTGGATACGCATCCGGTGAGATTAGGTGAGCTTGATACGCGTGTTTCTAGTAGGAGAACTACTTGAAGCCACGCGGTGTGATAAGGTGTGCTAAAACGCGGGTAGCTATTTCGGGAAAAATAATCTTCAAAACTAAATGTAAGGCCCCCGCAGTGATATAAGGAGAGATTGTGATTGTGAAATGAGATTACGAGGTGCTGCCTCGGTTATGATTTTTGTTGTTATCTTTCATTTACCTCACTTATATTTGTTTGCATTGTTTCATTGATGTTCTTATTATGTGTTTCTTTCTATGTTGCATTTATTACTTCAAATTCAGTTGTAGTGTATCTTGTTGTATTCCTTATTGCCTCATTTTCCTCGTTTACATTCTTAGATTGCATTATACTTGTTCAATTTCTTATTATTATCCTAGTAGGTCTCTTGACCTGACCTCGTCACTACTCTATCAAGGTTAGGCTTGATACTTACTAGGCACCGTTGTGGTGTACTCATACTACGCTTCCACACATCTTTTTGTGCAGATCCGCGTACCTCATACCAGGCTAGGCACCAGCGAGTAGAGCTTCCAAATTGGAGATTTCAAGGTACTCTTGCCGACGTCCACAGGCCTCAGAGTCACCCTCTGTCTTTGTTTTCTATTGCATACTCCTTGTTTAGAGAGTGATGTATTAGGGATAATTCAGTATACTCGTGTATAGCTTATGACTCAGTCTCGCCAGATTTTGAGAGTTATTGTCGGCTGTATTGTGGAGTTCTTGTATGACTGCTGGTTGGTTTAATTTGAAGTTTTATTATTATTTCCATTATTTTTTCATATATGTTAGGCCTACCTAGTTTAGAGATTAGGTGCCATCAAGACACTCTACGGTGGGAGATTGGGGTCGTGACATATCATGTATTGACATTATTATGTTGGTTGAAGGCTTTAGACTGGTATTATTTTGTTAATGTTGTTATTATGGTTCGTCTTTGTTATGTTCGGCTTGCCTAGCAAGTGCGTTAGGCATCATCACTCCCAATTGGTGGTTTTGGATCATGATAATGAGGGTCCTAGCATGTGTTTTTACACTTTTTAATACATCTAAGAGTTCCTTGACATGTTTATGATATTGTCTAGATTTTGTAGCATACTTTATCACTCAGTCATCTTCCGGTAGATATTTTACTACTTTACTACACTTATTCAGTTATTTATCATGCTTTATTATTAAACTAGCTTTCAGTATATATTTATACTTCTTTGTGATATTTGTAAGTGTAACAACCCCGTCGATCATTTTATGTATTCAAGTCTCTGTTTTCCTTATTTGATGCTTTCTGTATGGTTGTTTGTTGTTTGATGACTTGCAAAATGTTTGGGTTGGTTTCGGGAAGGTTTGAAAATGGTTGGAACACTTAGTTTCATTTTTGGAAGCTTAAAATGTAAGAATTGACCAATGTTTAACTTTTGAGTGGACGATCTTAGATTGGTGATTTGATGGTTCCAATAGGTTAGTATGGTGATTTTGCACTTAGACGTAAGTCTGGATTTGGAGGTCCCTAGGATGTTTTGACTCAATTTGCTGAAAGATGGCAATTTGAAGGCTTGAAAAAATCACAAATTTGACCGGGAGTTGACTTGGATAATATTAGATTTGGATTTTTGTTACGGAACTTGAAATAAGTTCATTTAAAGGTTTGGAAATTTTATACTAAGTTTGGGTGTAATCTGGATTGGTCAAGCATGAATCGGGCGCTTGGTTGGAAGATTGGAAGTTATTGAACTTAAAAGAAGTCCAACTTGTGTTTTAATATTCTTGGTTTTTATGTTAATTAAGATATTTTGATCCTTTGTATAGATTTGGGATGAGGTATTAGGACTTGTTGGTATGATTGGACAAGGTCCCGGAGGGCTCGGTTGTGTTTCAGATGGGTTCCGGATCATTTTGGTGTTGGTCGACAGTTCTGGTACTAGTGTATCGCACCTATAAGGTTTGGTGCGCATGTGCGAAGTTGCACCTGCGGAAGGATGGGCACAAATACGGGCAGGAGTTGGGAACATAAGGACTGCTTTTGCGAATATTTGAGAGCAGAAGCAGAGATGGGTTGGACTTGCGAGATTGCAAAAGCATGGTTTAGCTCCGCAAGTGCGAGGGGTTGGCTTGTTTAATGCAACTTGCAGTGCAAGGTTTTGACCGCAGAAGCAACACTAAGGTCCGCAGATGCGAAATCGCTGGCAGCCTCTTTTGTTCGAGGGTATAGCTCATTGTTCATTATTTGTAATATTTGATCTCGGCTAGAGGCGACTTTTAAGGAGATCTTTATCACCACTTTGAGGATAAGTATTCTCTACTTGGATTTGATTATGTAACTTAATTTCTCATGGATTTGTACACTTAGAGCATGATATTTGAAAGGAAATATTGGGGTTCTTATGTTAGATTTTAGAAAGTGAATAATTAAGATTTGAACCCTGATTTGGAGTCGAATTTGGATAAAACTTGTATATTTGACTCGTATTTGAATAGGTAGTCAAGATTTGTGAGTTGTTTTGGGTTCCGGAAAGTGTAATCGGATTTACTTTTTGGTTTATTCTGTATAATTGATTAAAATTTGAGTATTTCTGCTTCGTAATTATTTTATAGCATTATTTGACACCGTAGTAAGTTATTTGACTTGATTTGGGCCGTTTGGTGGCCGATTTGCGAGGGAAGGCATTTTTGGAGTATTGAATTTGCTCGTTGAGCTAAGTATCTTGCATAGCTTTGGATTTTGGGACTAGTTGCTTGAATTGTTGATGTTGGCTACATGTTGGGGGTGGCGTACATACGAGGGATCGAGTATATGTGTGTGCACCGGGTTTATCCATGTTCGGGTAGTCTTTAGGATATATTATACCATGTTTGGGATATTGTGATTCTTGCTATCATCCTTTATATGTTTGTATGACCACGTAACTTCATGAATCATGCTAGAGATCATGTGTAGGTTTGCTTTTTGTTTGGACATGATACTTATTGTTGTGTGGCGTAACCTCCTAATATTCGGTGTAGTTATATACTTCACACATGCATATACCTTATCATGATAATTTATCAATCCAGGAATATGTGATTTGATATCCATCGACTATATACATGTATTCTTATATATGCTTTATGTGTTATGGACTGGTTTGATAGCACGTGAATTGTCCATACGAGTTGAGTTGATTGTGACACGTGAATTGTCCGTGTAGTTATGGCTCATGGTTTGTCCTTGCAACGTGTGGATAAGGATCCATTCCCCTAGGGTCGTTCGCTCATGTTTCTCCTTGATGACGTACACGTTATTACGGAAAATCTATCAGTGTTGGGTAATTGTGTATCATCTCTAATTGTAAACTCCTTGGATGTATACATAATTTTTACTGTATCTCTCCTCTATATGTTACACTACTAAAAATACGGGAAAAAGCGACCAAAGTTGGTCGCTAAACAGTGAAAAAGCGTCCAAATAGGCTAGGTCGCTATTTTGCTGTTCCCTTTACCTTAGGGACCAAAGTTGGTCGCTAATTAGCGACCAACTTTGGTCTCTAAGGTAAAAGGACCAAATATTCTGGGGATCAAATATAGAGACCAACTTTGGTCGCTTTAATATTTTAATAATATAAATTTAGCGACCAAAGTTGGTCTCTATATTTAAAATACGTTTTTTATTTATTTATTATTATACAAAATATAGAGACCAACTTTGGTCTGTAAACCAAATATAATATTTTAAAATCTGGAAAATAGCGACCACAGTTGGTCGCTTTTTTTAATTTTTTTAAATAAAAGCGACCAAAATTGGTCGCTAATTTCGACAATTTAATTTTTTTTTATACATAAGCGATCTTGGTCGCTATTGCGCAGAATTATTTTTTTTTAAATAGAAAAGCGACCAAAGTTGGTCGCTTTTCTGGGTATAATTTTGGCAGAAACTGCCTGTTTTGGCAGCTACACCACCTGCCAGCATACCAAATCCTATTACAAGAAACAACAACAACAATAACAACATTAACAACAACATTAAAACCAACAAAGTATAAAGTTCAATAGAACTAACACATTAAACTAACAAAACTAAGTTAACGCTTATTACAAGCTCATTCGAAAACCGGTTCTATTGTCTAGTTCAAAGTATATAAAAGTAACTAAGGAAAACTAAGTATATAAAACTAAGAGTTCTTTCAGCATCCTTGTCCGAAAGTT